>PVHX01016176.1:0-44111 GCA_004024805.1 Geosciurus inauris
ATCTCTACCCCTCCATTATCTCATGGGAAACAGAATTACCTTTCTTTCCCATCCTAGGCAGAGTTATCAGTCCCTGAGTACACATCCACCACAGGAATAAAGTAATCCAGACTTGGGGGATGGTACCAGGAGATTTCAAAAATGACTATCGCCTGAATTAACAAGTGAATTACAACTCCAACACAGAACACATGGGATGTAGCCTTTGAGTCATCTCTTTAAAAGTCCCCTTTCTGCTAAGGGGAAGAATCATAGCCTCTCGGATAGGAGTTTCCTGAGTTTCTTCTTTGCTAGTAAAGCAATAAATCTTCTTTTTCCTTTTTCTCAAAATCCTATCCTCATTCTTGGTTTGGCACTGGGGACAAAGACCAAACTTTTGGAAACAAATGCCCATTTTTTCATAAAAATAGAATGTAGAAATTGACAGTGGGGAAATGTAATGGTGGTCCACTTAAAGCTTTGGAAATAATCCTGCTCTGTCACTGTGACTTATTTTTGAAAATAAACATGTTTATTTCTTATCTTCTTCCCCTCTCCCTCTTTAATCCTTCCCCTCTCTAATCTTCCCCATCCTAACCTGGAGTGCAAGATTACCTTTCTCCCCCATTTGAGGCAGAATCATTCATCATGGAGCACACACCCACCATAAGAAGAAAGTAATCCAGACCTTGGGAAATTTTTCTCAAAAAAGAAAAAAAAGCTTTCAATAGATTGATGATTACATCATTTTCCCAAGTTACATTTCATTTTTTCCCTTATCACAATGTAAATTCCAGTGGTAATACATGAACATAATTGTATATGAAAATAATTCCTTGGGCTATTTGAGCAAAGGAGAGGTTTATAGAGTTTTTTTGAAATACTAGAACACAAGACTACCTTACTCAAAGATCATTTATTATTTAATTTTCTCTCAGGAAAAACTTTACATTTTAAGAGATTAAAAATATTAATTCACGGTTACCATGAGCAATGCTGGTTTAAAATACAAAACTGTATTCAAACTAAGTGTTCTACATACAAATCAAGTTCAACATCTTGAATACTTTTCCTTTTGTAAGAAACATAAATAACAAAGGACTATTTAAAATATTACTTGTGAGCAAATAATTTTGATTATTTGGACCTTATAATTTCTGAACAGAATTAAGAAATATTTAACAACAAACTTATTTTAAAAAATGATGCACTTTGTGAACAAATATGACTTAAATTATTTTATATGCACTGACATGGAAACACCTGAATCTCCTATAAATGAGATTCAATAATTTCTTGGTATTTATGACATAATACTCTTTAAAATGCTGTCATTCTATTCCATGACATTATATTATTTTAAACAAAGTCACAGTGTATATTAAACTGTTGTAATGCTTGTAAGATAATCTTCACACAGTTTTAATTTTCATATTTAAAAAATTATTGTGTATATGTGATAGCATAAAACTTAGATAATAGTGTATTTGGGGCACAACAAAACTGATGAGAAAATATGAAATCATTTTTACCTTAAAATAAGTAAGATAAATAGCACCATACATTGAAATAATCGTAATCTCCATCATTCCTAGACAAAAAGTAAATTTGTAAAACTAACATATACAGATGCACTATGAAGAATAAAGAATGAACTCTCTGTGTGATACATCTTCTGATATTGCTGGCAAACTCATTATAATAGAGTAATATCATTATTTAGAACACCATAACAGTGAAAGCTATTAAATGAGAAAATGATTGCATTATGCATCATAGTAAAACAATCCTAAATTTGTACTTAAATAAAACTAGATAAAATAAATGGTGGATATTTTTGTATTTTCAATAAGAATGCATGTGTTTACATATGGATATTTAAATATTAGCCACAACTTATTAGAATGTAGACAAAGCCTTTGGGGATGTAAGTTTTGTTTTACTTTGAAGCAATGCTACATGATAGATGAACTCTACCTAGAGGAATCATAGTGAATAGTCTTTGTGTAATAATATATTTAATATGTTCTTCACTCTGTAAAATTAAATAAATAAAAATCAACCAAACAAAACTGAAAGGTAATGTAGTTCTTCATTACATGAGTATACAGTTGTTAAAGTTATATTTCAACATGAAGTAGTTTTATATGTTTACCATGGCTTAAACATCAGAGATTCAATTTTAAAATAGAACAGATTTTTAAACTAATAGAGAAGCAGATGAGTTTCCAATGTCCTGTGTTCACAGCCAACATTAAATCTCAGAACATAGCTTTGAAAATATTTTGTTTTACCTGGGTATGGTGGCGCCAGCCTGTAATCCCAGCACTTTGGGAGGCTGAGACAGGAGAATTGTGAGTTCAAATCCAGCCTCGGCAATGGCAAGGTGCTAAGCAACTCAGTGAGACCCTGTCTCTATATAAAATACAAAATAGGGCTAGGGAGGTGGCTCAGTGGTCGAGTGCCCCTGAGTTCAATCCCCGGTACCAAAAAAAAAAAATTGTCGTTCATATCATTAACCTTTGACTGCTATAGTCTTAGTTTGCGACTTGAAATAAATTAGCATGCTACATATAGATAAATTCAGCTCCAGAACAGAAAATACATATGAGCAATACAACCAAGGTGAACTAAGGCAAGGTGCTTTTTTCATTTTGGTAAATTATTTGTTGAAGGAAGAGTTGAGATATTTGTATCTGAATACTTTAAACTGATTTCTCACTATTCAACTTAATTGTATGATTTCATCTCTGCACATCGTTTTCCATCCTTTATAAGTGAAAAATGATAATTCCTTTAATTGGGGTTATGAGAAACAGTAGAGAAGTGTCATTTATGAAGTTATATAAATTAGTATAGATACAAAAGTGGTTTCTATTTCAATTTTTATTTTAATTTTTATTTTTTAGTTGTAGATGGATCTTTTTTTTTATTTGTATGTAATGCTGAGAATCAAACCCAATACCTCATACATTATGCAAAACGCTGTATCACTGAGCTATAAGTCCAGCCCTAGATTTAATCTCTTGATTTACACACACAAACATCCTTGGGAAGTAAGAACAAATTGGAATCCATTGAATATTCCTTAATTGTTTTAGGAAAGAAATTGAATAAAGAAAATAAGGATTATTTGTACAAGCAAAGGTATTCTCTCTTCTCTCAGTCAGGATATTGTCTAAATATATTTTCTACTAACAATAGGCTCTAAGTTAGAAATCTGATATAATTCAGGGACATTCAACTATTAAAATTCTGAGACAACAAATTTTTTGATATTCAATATTTTACATTTATTCCCACTTCATATGAATATTTTCACTTATGTCTAATTCAGAACTTCTACAAGAATATGACACAAAATCTCTTCAGTGACTTTTTTGAGCAGGTTATATTAAAGAAAATAATAATTCACAGTAAAGTGTTATTTCATATTCTGTCACAGGGATTAAAATTTAACCTAGGACAATTATATTTTAGAAGCACATTAATGAAAAATAACTAAAGTAGAAAATGTTTTCTTGGTTTTATGACAAATCCACAAACTTTTTCATACTACATCAAGTCGTTGAAGGAACCAACTATCTTCTAACTCTATCTAAAGCTTTTTGAGACTTTATTAACTCTCACTACATATGGAAAGAAGGGAGAACTATTCATTGAAATTTTTTAGTGTGAATAGGGATATAATAAACAAGGAACAGGGAAGCGTAGACAGCTTTTTGACATACTGTGTATATACCCGGCAATGGAATTTAAGGATGTTATAGGATTTCTAAATGTTTTGAGGAACCTTCATACTATTCTCCATGTCTGCACTAATTTGCATCCCAGTTACAGCTCTAAAGGGTTCCACTTTCTGATCATCCTTGACAACATTCATTCTTTGTGCCTTTTGAGAACAGCAATTCTAAATTGATTGAGATGATATTGAAATATGATTTTGACTTGAATTTCTCTGATGATTAGAGATATTGAATATTGTTTTTAGATAATTGGCCATGTGTATTTCTTCTTTTAAGAAATAGCTACATCTTGAGGTCCATTGCTCATTTTTAATTGTGTTTTTATTATTGAATTTATGAAGTTTCATATGTATCTGGATATCAATCCTTTGTCAAATATATTTTGCAAGTATTTTCTCCCATTCTGTAGGTTACCTTTTTCTCTGTTGATTATTTAATTTGCTGTGCAGAAATTTCTTCATTTGACAAAACCTCCTTTGTCTTTTTTTCAATTTTATTTGCTGTGCAAAAGTTTGGGAACTTATTTGCTAAGTATTTGTTCATGATGTTTGTCTTGAAATCTTTCCACTATGTTTTCTTCTAGGATTATTAAATTTTCAGGTTTCACATTTACATTTTTTATCTTTTTTGTTATTATTAATATCTAATCTGAAAGGATTTTTCTTCTAATCATTAAATTATTACATTTTTTCCTAAAATGTTCTTTTATTTTTCTTTATTTTTTACCCTTTTCCCTCTTTGGTAATTATATGCCTATCATCTTTTCTGGTTCTTTGAAATGCGTCTATTCTACTTTTATTCCTGTGATGGATAACAGGCTTATAACGACCCAAATTAAATTTCTAATAAATCTTAAAACCTTTCCAATTTCTATATCTTCCCTAAGTAAAGAATCATCTGAGTTTTCACTCTTCCTGTCCTCCTTCCATTCTCCAATATCAGGTTCACCTATAATATGGTAAGTTTCATGTTTATACTGTATTCCTTTCTGTTTCTTTTATTTTTAAATTTAAATTCATTCTTAACTAATATGTAAAAATTGCACATGCTAAAGGGTACAAGCAATGTTTTAATATATGCACACATTGTATAATGTTTAAAAGAGTATACACATATATATCCTTATACATTTATCATTTCTTTTGGTGACAACTTTGAAAATTCTTTCTTCAAACTTTTTGAAATGCATAATATGAGTTGGAAGTAGGTGCTCATGCCTGTAATCCTAAGTACTTGAGAGGCCAAAGAAGGAAGATCATTAATTTTGAAGCCAGTCTTGGCAACTTGTACATATGTTCAGCAATTTAGCAAGACCCTGTCTCAAGGCAAAATAAATAAATAAATAAACAAATAAATAAATAAATAAATAAATAGAGTAGAGATGTTGTTCATTGTTACAGTATCCCAGTTTTAAAATTCAGTCACACACACACACACACACACACACACACACACACAGACAAGTATGGTACATTATTATCTGCCATCACCCTATTGTACAATAGCACTCTAGAACTTTTTCAGACTTTCTATTACTAAGTTCTCACCCATCGACTGCTTCATTCATCACTGTTCCCTGCTCTCCTGATCTGCTAGCAATCATTCTCCTTTCAACTTTTATGAGACCAACATTTTTAGATTCTACATATGAGTGAGATCGTGTGACACTTGTGTTTTTTTGCCTGGCTTATTTTACTCGACATAAAAATCCTCTGGGATAAACAAATTAAAACTACATTAAACTATTATCTCACCAAAATAACAATACCTTTATTAAAAAGATGACAAGTACTGGTGAGGTGTGGAGAAAAGTGAACACTTGTATACTGTTGGTAGGAACAAAAAATAATAGAACTATTGTGGGAAACAGTGTGGCGTTTCCTCCAAAATTAAAAACAAAACTAAAATGCAGTACAATAATACCATTACTGGGCATGTATTCAAAGGAAGTGAAATCAGACTGTTGAAGAGACAGCTGTACTTTCATGTTCATTGCAACACTTATCCACAATAGTCAAGAAATAGAAACAACCTGAACGGTGGTCACCTCATGAATGCATAAAGAAAACATGGTCCATACACACAATGGAATACTATGAAGTCCTGCCATTTGCAACTGCATAGAAGGAACCGGAGATTTATGTTTGTACTTATTGTGATTTCATTATGATTTAAAATTCTGCCATTCATATATTCTTAATGATTGTATTCAATTAATTTACATGTCTTGTTGCTTCTGCTCTTAATGAATTACTTTTCTTGCAGGGAGTATCCAAAATGATTTCCAATACTTTTTTCTATTTGCCTGAGAACATCTTGGGCCTCTGGGCTTTTGTGTCTTTATCCCTGGGAAAAAAAGTGTAGAATCTCAGAGATTTCATTTTGTCATCATTCACTCTCACATTCACCTGAGATATTTAATCAGAAATCAGTATTTGTTCCTGTAAGTAAATGTTTTAGACATTACTAGCCATATGGTTTCTCTCATTTACTTGACTCTGCTGCATAGCAAAAACATACCCATACAGACTATATAAATGAGTGGACATGCATGTTTTAAAAAATAGGGGGATAGATCTTTCCTTCTAGGCAACAGTTTACTAACTCTTGTCATAGATTTACAGTAAAATGCTACAGTAAAATTTTATGCTGCTGTGCTTTACAGATATCACTGCATAATTCACCAGGTACAGATTGATACATATGTTTCAATTTATATATTGTGCTTTTATTAGTGATATATTTGTCAAAAAAATTTAGAAACTCCTTCCCTTTTATTTTTGGTAGTGGGGATTGAACCCAGGGACACTTAACCACTAAGCCATATCCCCAGCCCTATTTTGTATTTTATTTAGAGACAGGGTCTCACTGAATTGCTTAAGGCTTCACTAAATTGCTGAGGCTGGCTTTGAACTTGAAATTCTCCTGCCCCATCCTCCCCAGCTGCTGAGATTATAGTCATGTACCATGGGGTCAGCCCTCTGGCCCCATTAATCCTCTAAGTAATTCCTTAGGA
The DNA here is from genome assembly GCA_004024805.1 of Geosciurus inauris. Classification (NCBI taxonomy): domain Eukaryota; kingdom Metazoa; phylum Chordata; class Mammalia; order Rodentia; family Sciuridae; genus Geosciurus; species Geosciurus inauris. The sequence goes on from PVHX01016176.1 coordinate 6,742, forward strand.
GTCACTTTGGTCATTAGGCTCTTGGGAATAAAATGAGAAAGATTTGGATTGATTAAATTTAGGAATAAAAGCTGCCTAGCATCTCAGAGTCACAGAAATATTTGAATGTTCTTAAATATAGGCATCCTTTCTATCAACACTTTCAAATGGTTATAAGTGCCTTGAATATGTAATATTTAAATCAATTAAATTAAATTAATATATAAGGAAAGTGAAAAAAATTGGTTTTTCCCTTTTCGTAATCTACTTCTGTCTCACCTTTAAATAATTTTCAAAATATATTTTATCTTTTTAAAAAGTATGTTTCAAATATTTCAGACTTTTAAATTCCCCTTGAAGTTAGTTAATGCCTATTTAACTGCATGAAGTATAAACATGTTATAAATTATTTAATATTGCCAATCTACTTAAACCAACTTACTTCATACTTATGAAAATGATACCATCTGAATTAATTAAAATTTGAATAAAATGAAGTGTTTTCATTGATTTTACTGTTTTTTCCTTTCATTGCAATATTTAAACAAACCCTGAGTCTCCATAATCTTAAATGTTCTGATTAAGTGTATAAAGATGGACATGCAATAATTTTTACTGAAGAAGTTGAATAATATTATAAATTACTCTGGGCAGAGGTTGTGGCTCAGTGGCAGAGCGCTTGCCTCACATGTGTGAGACACTAGGTTCGATCCTCAGCACCACATAAAAATAAGTAAACCAAATAAAGACACTATGTCCATGTATAACTAAAAAATATTTTTTAAAAAATTATAAATTACTCAATTACAAGTAAAATTTTGAGAACATTGAAAACTTGTATTTTAAATACTGTCTTAAGAACTTAAAATAAAATGTTATATTAATAAAAAACTCTTACAAGTTTTCCATATTTGATCACTTTTTACTAGTTATCAAGAATGAAATATCATTGCAATTCATCTTTTATGTAATTACTACATCAAGTTTTTTTTAAATATTTATTTTTTAGTTGTAGGTGGACACAATAGCTTTATTTTATTTTTATGTGGTGCTGAGGATCGAACCCAGTGCCTCCCGCGTGCTAGGCGAGCACGCTACCACTGCGCCATAACCCCAGCCCACTACATCAAATTTTGATATGGTGGTATGCTTTCTTAGACTTTCAATAGAAACCTACCAATGTTGTCTTGCTTAAACATTTGATTGTTAACCAAAATGCATCCTGTATTTTTTAATACTGATGGCTAAGTAATTTATGCAGATAATTAAAGAAGTACTTCAATTTTCATTACATCCTTAAGCATATTCTTTTCAATCTAGATTAAGCTTAATAGAGTCATTTGCATGCACTTTCAACTAATTTGGAGTTTTGTTTGCAAACAAATTGGCATTGTAAAACTTACTGACTTACTTTCAGGATATTTTCTCATTTTATTGATATATTGAAATACTGTCAGTGCCATAACAAGATTTCTTAAAAGAACACTTCATTATAATCAATGGCTTCCTATTCCCTGCTTATATATATTAAAGAAAATGAGGTTTAAAGCCTTACTGAATATAGAAATTATTAACTTCAGCTCTAAAATAAGAACTTTGAAAATTAAAGATAAAGGGATAGAAATTGTCAATGTTGTCTTACTGTAATTTGGCAGACTAAGACATTTTTATAACACATGCGTCCCCTATCCAGAATATGAATGACACTGGCATTATAACAAGGAAAAATGTGATTTATTTTTATAGCTACATGCCATTTTATTTTAATTGTTTTATGTATCTTTCATATGGATTTAGTAGTTATTTTTACACAACATTATTGTCTTTTGGGGGTAAATTATTCATACTAGGGCATATATAGAGAAGAAAACCAAATGAAGAAAACCAAATAAAGGAATCTGGAAAAATTTTCCTTTTTTCTTTTTGTTGTTTTTGTGCTGGGTTTGAACCCAGGGCTTTGTGCATGCTAGGCAAATACTTTACTACTGAGCCAAGTCCATCCCACTAAAGTGATTTTTTAAAAAGAAATAGGAAAAATATTACAGCACCTTAAACTGAAATTACCAAAATATACTATTAGCTTTAAGTCACAGATAGAATGTAGTTATCATTGGTTTACCTTACTAACGCAAAAAAAAATTGGAAACAGACAAAAAATCTGGTCAGAAATCATCTGAAATGCCATGCCACTTCATTTGGACAGAAGTTTGATGTTGTAAGCTACATGGCTTTGTGCCTTACCTGCAGTCTTTAACAAATTGATGTAAAAGTTCCTCCGTAGTAATTTCTTTGCTTCTTGACTTCACATCCAATACAAAGTAGGCTTTATAAGAAAAAAAAAAAAAAAGATGATCTGTATGATTCACTCCTCAGTATGTTGTAATAAACAAACATAGATAGTAGCTTGGTAGCTTGATTTAATTTAATTGTTTATTACAAATATAGGAGTAGATATTTGCATCAAGTGACTATGTATATTTTAGATACACACTCTGCCGTAAAGAATATTGTCATCATTTACCAAGGAACATTGCAGCCTTCTGAGTATTAATCACCTCAAGTTTACCTTCCTTAAAACATATTTTTAAAACTTGTTCATCCTTTAACATATCATAGAATGAGAGTGTCTTTGCAAATTATTTTTATATTGACTTTCAAATTCAATTAGATGCAAGTATATATATGATAAAAAAGTCCATTTTCCCCCTTAATTTATATTCCTCAAATGTCTTCATAGTTCTGTAAATATATATTTGTTGAAACTGAAATAAACCTAGGATGGAAATGCAGCTCTAGGGCTAGTGTGTTCAAAGACCTAGATTCAATCTCCCTCATTATGGAAAATAAAAAAGGAATTTAATTATTATACTCTTAGTTATTTTATAGAATTCTAAGAGATTTAATGAAAGTATCCATATTTGATATAATGAAAGTGAAATGTTAAAAGTGAAATAGATACGTCATTACAAAGAAATCCATCAACATCTGAAAGGCACAAAACTTTCTCACACATGCTATTTTTACAAGATCTTAAAGTATACTCTAAATATTTTACAGTTATCTAAAATGTATTAAGGCAAATTATTCTAATAAAATGTATGAATTCTATTATTCATATGTAAGTAAACTGTGTTGGTATTGTAAAAATCATGATATTTAGAAAAAATTTCAAACTGTGGTAGCTAAAGGAAATGTAAGTCATCATGACACCCTTACATCATTTGTTGAAATGTTCATTTTACTTTTGTACAAGTACATGGTATTCATTTTTGGAAGGTAATCATTTAGAATGAGATCATAATGGCGATGAAATGATATAATCAGACGGTTAATATCAAATAGATCTTGAGGTTAAACAGTGGTGGTCATTCCTTCAAAAATGCTTTGTTTTGTGATTTCCCGGTACTACCTCATACAGTATTTGACTTTTTCCAATATTGTTTCATTGGTCCAGACAAAAGATGAGGTGACCAATTTGACCTTGAAACACTTCCTATTTTGTGATAAGAAAATGAAGCTATCTTATAAGCCCAAATGTTGTATACTTTAATTTCTATTAATGAAATCTTCTTTGAAACTTCCAGAGGAGAGCTTAGAGAACAGTTTTTAGAAATCATATTTCAGAAGTGAGTGTGTGGGGTTATCTGTGCTTTCAAAATTCTGTTATTCAGAGGAAGAAATTCTAGCTCTGCACAGGAAATACTGCCCTTCTTGATTGATTTGTGTAGAATTCATTTACCAAATACCAAGAATGTGTTCCCAGTCTGGATTTTAGCTAATTTCTTCCATCTTTAAACATCTATGGATCAAGGTCTGTCAATTCAATAATGGCAAGGGCCATGTATGATTCATTGTTGCTGAATTCCAGCCAAGGAATTATTCAATTGTGTCAAATGATGTTGCATTATCTTTAAGGCACAATTAGCTAATAAGATCTTTTTAAAAGGAAAAAGAAAAAGACTTAGAAGAATCCAGAAATCATCTACTTTACAAAAATATGTTCCAATGAAAGTTTACTTTCAGCTGGAAATAGTAGTGAACACCTGTAATTTGAGCAACTTCCGGGAGACAGAGGCTGAAGGATTGCAAGTCAAGGCCAGCCTGAGTAACTTAGTGAAGAACCTGTCTCAAAATAAAGTTTTAAAAAGTGCTGGGGAGGTAGCTTAGCGGTAGAGCACCCCTAGTTTCAATCTCAAGTACTGCAAGAAAAAAATTTAATTTGTTTTATGAAACTGCATGTGCGTAGTGCCACAATTAGCCAGTTTTATTTCTTATTCTCTGCCCTTTGTCAATCTTCAAGGCTCCAGTGATACTTTCATAAGTGTTTCTATTATCTGTGATTAAAGAGTTCCCAAGCCCATATGCTTACACTGGACAAAAATTGTATCTCATTGATTCCTCCAGCCATCCTTTACAAAGTATTTTTGACTTTGAGATAATTTAGATTTTACTAGAATTCTGGTTGGTACAATTTCTCTTTGCTTTCTTCTGATATTGTAATAGATGTTATGAGTAGAAAATACAAATTATGTTATAGTCAGAGTGACAGTGACTCACTTGAGGTGAGGTGTTCTACTGTGATTCACCTGGAACTATCACTTGCTGTTTTTGAAGGTTAGACATAATTCTCTATAAGCCTGACCAAAAATAAATAAATGAATACATAGGAATGCACACCCATCTCCTGCCTGGTTTGCTTTTCCCTTTTCTGACCAGGAAAATATATTGCTAAGTCATTATAAATTAAAGAATAAGGAAAAATGATGACAAAACTTTATAGATAGAAATAATTCCTGCTGCTCTTTTTATTCTCTGAGTAATTCACTAAGTAACACCTAACATCAGAAAAAGAGAAAGGAAGATTGTTAGAAAAATCATATAGAGTATGATCTTTGCCATAAGAAAAAGGAAATATATTTAATTGGTAGCTTAAATATAACATCCTTATGAAAAATAATGAAGGGATTTGTTTAAACAAATGCTTAATATATATTTATTATAGTACTACACTTTTCTAAATGTTAAGAAAGGAATGAAATATTATTATTTTTAATAGTTTTATGTCTTTTTCTAATAGTAATTTTTAATAGGAAGTTTTCTGTTGGGTTTAAATTACCACAGTTGACTATTATACACAACTCTATTTTTTCTTTTCTTTTCTTTTTTTTTAATTTTTAAGTGCCTTAAAGTAAATGCCAAAGATGTATTGCTGGATCATATTATAGTTTTAGATTCAGTTTTTGGAGGAAGCACCATGCTGATTTCCATAATGGCTAGACTAATTTATATTTCCCCAACATTTTTTAAATACAGGTAAGAGCTGGAGAAATAAGAGATATTATTTCAGGAAATACAAATTTTTTCTTTGTAGAGGAAGAGACAGGGGTATTGCAAGCCAGGTATTATTAAAATACCCTAAATGACTTCATCTTGGTTTTTGAAATGGTAATATAATAAATATTCAAATCATTCATTTATCCTCCATTGCAGATAACAATTGACTATGGGCAACTTCAGAGCCATTTAAAGAGCTGAAACACATGGCCAACCATGGAACTATGATATAATCCATTCTCTAAGGCTAAGATGGAAAGAAAGATAAATGGAAGATGAAAGAAATGCTTCATATGTTAATTTACTAAGCTACTGTTACAAGAGACACTCAACGGGTAAACCAAACTAATGAAAATACTTGCAGTAAAAAGACAGCAACCCTCAAAATGAAGAGCACATAGCTAAATCAGACCAGTACCTCCATGGGATCTTCAGGGGTAAAGACCATCAGAAATATTAAAATAACCTCTGTGCTCCATGTTGTAGGATGCATCCTAGTATTGTGGTATAATTTAATTATGGAAAAAAACTAATATATAAATATTTAATTGATAAAATATGAATGGATAATTTTTATCATTCAATTCTAAAACAAGTCAATAAAATTTAACAACTTTTCCCAAAAGGTGATTATTCAAGCTTATCTCAGAAAATAAAATGACAAGAGTATATAGGAATTCTTTGAAGAAGAAGAAGAATACAAAGTAGGAAACTAGAAAAAATCACTAATTTTCTAAGTTGGAAAAAATTCAAAGAATTTGATTGTAAATACATACTAATGCTTATATTTACAACAGAAAAATAAAATCAGTCAACACAAACACCAGTAAATATTTTTCTCACAAGTGACTCAGAATATAAATTAATTAGAGAAGTTCTACATATTCTTAGGATTCCTAGATCATCAAATTTTCAAGCTAATTTGATAAAATAAAGATCTTCCAGAATATACCCTAAAGAAAGAATCTATGATGATGAAAATTGAAAGAATATATTTCAAAAAGATTTTACTATTGTAAAACCTAGCACATTTGAAATTATGATTGCTTTTCAAAATAATATCTAATAACTAACTATTGATAGGATTACAAAAGCCATGAGATTATACTGACACTCATATGTGAAAATACAAATTATGTCAATTTTTACTTACATCAATATTTGACTAATAATTACTGCCTCCAGAATTTTTTTATTAAAGAATAAATCAAATATTTTTCATTATCTGTATATATATATGAATTTTAGCCTACAATTATTTCTAAAATATGAGCTAAAATGTACCATAATAATACATTTTTATCCTGTTTCATTATTTTCTAAATTAATATGCTTTGATGGTACAGAACTTTCAAAATATTATACTGAAATTAATGAAAAATGGAACACCAAGACAAAAGATGATTTTAACTTGGTAACTAGTTACATGTATCATATAAACTGAAGATTGAATGCCTCTTTATGTATTGTAAGTACTTCTATGTATGTAAAAGAAATTGGTTCTTCTTTGTGTTATGTGAAAGTAAGACTTTAAAACTGTATTTTATTAATAATATATCATCCTTTTAATTGGGGTGTCTTAGATACCCAATATAAATGTGTTGTTAGCCAACACCTGATAGTGAAAGTAATAAAAATGTCAAAAGTATACTGAAAACTGGCAAAATTAACTCATAAAGAGTTCTTGTTATTGCAAATAGTTTTGTCATACTGTCATATTGGATAAAGATCCCACCCTCACCCCCACACATTTCTATGGCACAAAATGAGAGCCACTGTTGAGAGAGCTAAACTAATGTTCCAAAAAAAAGTCTAGCGTGATGAAAAGAGATCCTAAATATTATGGAGTGTTACCCTCAGTTCCCTGACAGAGGCCCAGAGCTCAAGACTGACCTCCTAGGCTTAACAAGCAAATCTTTGATGCATGAGAAGACACTACTGCTCAGTTTGTAAGTCCTACAGCACAAGCTACTCGGGCATAGTAGACACAGACACTAGGGAAAATAATATCTAAACATACACGGTTGAAAAGTCTTTTTACCTGAAAGCCAACAGTGGAATGGAACTGTAATGCTGGTAAGAATTTAAAGTATATTTATGAAGTGTCATCTGTCCTGGAAATTGCAGAATAATGAAGAAATAGGAGAAACATATGCAAGACTAATCAACCTTGAAAATTCTCCTCCTTTCTGGATATATAAATAACACCTTGAGACAGAGTAGACCTAGAAGTTTTCTGAAATATTCATGTGGAAGAGGTTGTAAGAAAAGGAACTGACAAAATAATATCTGAGGGATTAATCAGTCAGGAAATATAAAAATATATTGCCATATGAAAACTATCACAAGGCAAAATAGAAGATATGAAAATATTAAAGTATGGTATGTAATAATATAATAACATTAAAGACAATAATGTGAATTATATGCATGTGAGAGAGAAATGAAGACTGAAAAATAAATAAACGTATCTTTAAAAGTGATTTCTGTATTGATATATTTAAGGAGATATTAAGTGGTTTATACTTTTCTATTTGTCAGCTTTTCAAACAATAAAACTACATTACATATGTGCCAAAAATAACATTATGATATATTGCTAACATGAAAAATAAGTCTTTAAAAAATTAAAGATAATTCTTATCATTGTATAAGCTTTCAATTATGAACATTATGTTATATAATGAATTGATATTAATCTGTGGTTAGTTTACAGAATTTGTAATCTTTCCCAGATTTTATTGTTAAGCTTAGGTAATCCTTCTGGACCCTCTGAACCTTGGTCATGAACTTGATGGTCACTTTCTATAATTATAATATTTTGGATCTTCTTTTATCATGGTAGAATTTCTTCTGGGTACCTAGCTTCACTCTTTTCAACATTGTGTTCACTGACCATTGTCAAAATACCCTAGAGACAAACTCCAATTACTTGATATAAAATAATCAATATTTAAATATAAGGAAATATAATTTCAATAAATATTACACTTTAAACATGTCATAGAATACAATCTGAATATCAAAACAAAATAAGAGGGCTGGGGTTGTGGCTCTGTCACAGAGCACTTGGCTAGCATGTGTGAAGCATTGGATTTGATCCTCAGCATCACATAAAAATAAGTAAGTAAGTAAATAAATAAATAAATAAATAAACGTATTGTGTTCGCCTATAATGAAAAACAGAAGATGATTTCTGATAAGAGCTTTGCACTACAGAGTGTCACTATCAGAATTAATTAAATTTATAAAACTCTGTAGCTTTATATATTTATAAATTTACTAAATTTATAAATTTATAAAACCCTGCAGCTTTTAGATATAAAACCCTGTAGCATTAGATTTTAAATTTGTTTCTAACTGTATAATGAAATTTTGAGCCCTAAATTTCTACTTAATTAATGTATCTTGAAATTTTAAAAATTGACCTCAAACCAAGAAAATGAAATGACTGATTTGTTTCTGAGTCAGTGTATCCTTTGAAACCATTTAAATGATTTGTAACAAAGTAAAACATAAACCTGATATGTTTTCCCACATCACCCATTCTCCTATCAGGCAAATGATATATAAGTAGGCAGATTTTTACTTACTAATGTATTGTGATCTGTGGTATCAGATATGGAGTGTCATTTTTTTTAAATGTTTATTTTTTAGTTGTAGGTGACAGAATATCTTTATTTTATTTTTATGTGGTGCTGAGGATCGAACCCAGTGCCTTATGCGTGCTAGGCGAGCACGCTACCACTGCACCATAATCCCAGCCCCTGGAGTGTCATTTTAAATGGATTGTTCGACGCTGCCAGAACTTATTATACATTTGTATTTCCCTATGGTTAATCTTTTGAAATCTAAGTGGTGTAGAGGCCTGTTGTACCTAGTAGGCTACACTAAATACCTCAGTGCCCACACTGAGCCTATATTAGAGAAAGCTAAAAAATAAAACTAAAAAATCATTCAAATGAAAGTGCCAGACGGCTCATTAGTGTTCCTTTTCAATTAAGTTTTCTATTTTTAAGAAACAGAATGTAACTTAATATAAAAAATGCAATCAAAACATATTCATGAAAAGTATATTATTTTAACAATGGATGAATAAATCAAGTGCAGAATAATCTTGAGATATGTTTCACTTCCTCTTTATATTTCTCTTCCAATAGAACAGGATTATAATAGGGTAAACAAAAATATCTAGAAATGTCTGAGCTTTCAATTAAAATTTTGCAATGGCTGTTCTATCATTTTTGTCTCTAAGACGTATAAGAATATTTCATATGCTTTTTTTTAAAAAAAGTAGTTGAATGTTGAGACGGAGGTCTTTACCTGATTTTCTTTTATAAATTTGAGCTATATAATCAATGAACCTTCTAAAAGCTAAAATTAACCTGACAAGAATATGCTTTTTTAAATATGTACCACCTTAAATACTACCACTTAAATTTTGTTGGTGCATTGAAAGAAAATATGATCAAGGGAAATTGCATCTTAAATTTGAGTGTTCTGATAGTCTAGAAAATCTCTCCATATGTTTCTGGATTTTGAAATTTTAGACCAAATATTTGTATGCTAGTTAATCCTATGGATTAAAAATTATTTGGCATCTAATAATTTTAAACTACAAATGTCCCCTCTGAAGTAGATAGGAAAGTCATCTAACTTACAATAGTAAGTTCACGTCTCTTATAATATCAGGACATATGCTCATCTTCCAGGCTGTCACATATTGTTCACCCCAAAATTGAGAGATTTATAGTAACCAAAATTCATGGTTAAGAAATAATGAAGGCAACAATAGACTATATTTCCATTAAGATATCTTCTTCCTATAACTATCTTTCGTATTTTCTTGTAAGTGAATTATGCAACTATATTTTCAAAGTGTACATTCTTTGTATACGTGTAGTTAACTTACAAAAAGAACTTAATTACTCTACATGTCTACATCTTTTCTAATACCCATTAAAGTTCTATTTCATAACTATTAGAACCTTGCTAAAATAGATCACATAATATATAGATTATATAATTTATAATAAAATATACAGATTAGATAATACATTGAAATACAAATGTTATGTATCATAAATTTAAAGATATTTGTAAATGTCAACTATAGAAGCTGAGACTTAATTCTGTAAAGTCTAATTTAACTGTTTCAAGAATTCTCATGACTTACCTGGCAACACAGTTTCTGTAATTTAATGGGATTAATTTAAGCATTGTATTTCTGCTAATCAGCTGCGCACAACTGTCTTTTAGTTAGTTTGAGCAAACTTTAGCCAGGCTTCTCTCCTCCTCAAAGTCTCCTGGACATTTTGACTCATTGCTAAGCTTAATTATAAAAATACATTTTCCCTAATGACTTTTTCTAACCAAAGGAACATTTCTCGTTAATCTATCATGTTTGTGTCTTCTCAACTCTACTGCTCACCTTCATCTGTATTAAATATATTAATACATATAAATATATGTATTAAATGATAGCCATGCTTACCCATTATATTTAAAAAATTTTTTTCTGTTTGATTTCCAGAAATTTGCAGATATGTAAAGGAAGCAATACCCCTAATGTAGACATCTTTTCCAATCATGTCTCTCCTTGCCTGCTATTTTCCTTTCATGCAAAAGCTTAATATAGACAGCAGGAAGAATTCACAACATCAGGTTAAGAATTAAAGAAATAAAATGTCAAATATTTGATGAGTTAAATATGTAGTATTTTGTCCAAAATGAATATCCTGATATGGAATAGGCCATATGGAAGAATGAATAAAACTTGTCCTTGCTTATTTTCAACAAAGCATAAACCCTGATTATAGTGCTATTTGTAATATGCCCTGAAATTGAAAAGAAATGGACTTCAAAGGGTAGGAAAAACTATTTAAGAGACTGGGAACCCACACAAAATAAATAAGGTGAAAAGAATGAATTAACACCATCTAGGTCACAAAGTGCATTAAGGAACATTATATGGAAATGGTGAACAATTGCTCTTCATTTCCTCTAAGGGAAATAAGAGGGAACTAGTGATCTGTGATCATACAGACTGAGATTAGAAAGATCTAAATACTATGTACAGGTCTAGATGGAATATAGTGAAAGCATGATAAATATAGTGCTTAGGAAGACCAGAAGAACAGAATTTTTCTTTCTTTCATTTCTCAGTTGTAATAACACTTTTTGGTTAAGAATAATATGATTCCATAGCTCTTTTGAAGTAATGATTCCAAAACTTTTGAAGTGTGATATTTCTTTTCAAGTGGAAGTCTTTGGAATGATAATTTTATATTTAAGATGATAATGAAGAAATGCCTATTAATGAAGAAATATAATTAATTATAATAAAGAAGGGATGTTTCCATTTTACTTTTAAGAAAGTAGTTACATATAAATGCGATACACTATCAACTATTTTTCTTCCTCAGATTCAGCTACTATTAGTTTACTTTGATTTATTGCATTTCTATTGCTTATTCACCTTAAATTACATTTTATTGTTTCTATCTTGAACAGTAATAGTGTCATAATCATGAATGAATTTCTTGCATCAAAACCTGTGCACCTGCTGTTTTCCATCTGCTTTTCTCAGTCTTTCACCTTGCTGGAACACTTTAAGAATATACACAATAAATCAGGAAAAAAGCTTCTATTGTAAGAATCTCTCATATTTCCAAATAGGCCTCAAAAAGAAATCAAGTTAATTTACAAAATGGGAAAAACTTTATTTTTCATATTTATGGAATATCTGCCTCTTGTTTTTATTCTTTTTTGTGCCTATCTATATGACATAAAAATCCAAAAAGTCACATAGACAACATGATGAATATTTTATGAATTTTATAAAATTAATAATGTTTTAAAATAAACATGAAAAAATTATAGACATCTTCATGTGGTAAGCTCAAAAGCCATAGTAAAATATTGGTCTTCTAAAAGTTTAGATACTGAATTTACTTACACTTTTCTACTGAAAATTATTTAATATAGTACTCAACTTCAAATTTCTTTAAACTAGAGGCATGTTTGTCTTCCGAAGTTCTGTAATTTTTAAGATATGATGCAAAAGAAACTTTTGTAAATGATATTTCATTTGATTTGAATGGACCGTTTATCCTTGTAGATTTTATTGCTCTGGGAATAAAAGTGAAGAACTAAACAGAATATATGCATGCTTTCAAACTATTAATGCATGCATGGAGTACTTCATCTTATTTTGCTGTTACAGACAGATGGAAGTAAGTAGTGATAATGTACCATTTGCATAGGCAGTTCAATCAAGTCATCCCCACCATCCCTAGCTCATTCAGTCAGGTACTTTGAATCTAATGAAAATATATTGTGAATATAAAAATAAATGCATTTATATGGCTATATGATTTATATGTATGCACTATACTTTATAAACTACTATATTTAAAAAAAGCATTTCTTTTCTAATGCATGTGCATTGTGTGATGAGGCAAAAGTTTCACCTGGTAAAAGTTTTCAGAAGAAAAGTTTATGCTCTCAGTTTTCTCACTTTTTTCCCATATTGTTCAAGTAGTTTTATGATATCCAAGTTCTAATTTTCATTCTTTTTTGTATTTTTTCCCACTAGAAGTTTCAAAATGTCAAATATTGGCTCCCCAGTGATATCACCAGAGCAATCTGTTGATTAAAGCAGAGTGGAGTTTAATGCTTGCCACAGTCATGGAGAAATATTCTTGACCAAATCTCAGTAGTGTCTTCGAAGGAGATGAAGATAGGTGTAATAATTTTGAAATTGAGTCTCATTTAAGAAATCTTCTGGATGAAGTCTTCACAGGATCTAGGGTTTCAAAGTCAAGGCTTAGAAGCAAGTCTTATAGTCACTGAGCCTAGCATTACCATCTATTTTTAGTAGTTAGATACTTTCAGGAGATTTCTGAACAATAAAAGTTTAGTACAAAGCCATTCTGAAGAAATTATTTCTACGCTCATATACCCATATTAATGTGAGAAAGTGAATAGTAAGATTGACTTAGTAATGACATTAAACTGTGTATGTGGACAGACTTGATTTTTAATGTCAATCATCCTCTGTTTTTATTCTTCAATGTAAGCTGAAAGCTAGATAGAACATCAGCATTCATTGCTTCATTTGATATGAAACATTAGGATCACATATTAATTATTTGATAGCATTTGTTTTGATTTCCATGAATGTCAGATTTTCCTCTTCTTTTACTTGGAGAGTCCCTTTTTGGATCATTTCACAGGACAGCAGCTGCAGAAGAGCATTTAAGACATTGGAGAATACACACTTGAACAACAATGCAGAAAATACTAAGAGGCGTTAGGATAAGTGCCCATGATTTCATTTCCTAAGTCAAGACCCATTCAAAGAAAAGAGATATTACCTCCAATCTGAAGAGCCCACAGATATTTGGGCTATATGGTATCTGATATTTATGCTTGTATCTGCATTTGTGCTCCTCAGATCTCTTTAGGAAGATAAAAATCCCAAAGATCTGTAGAGATGTAATCACAATATTGTACCTTTAAGCAGCACATGTTTCTTCTTGGTAAGTTCCTATTATATCTCTGGTGGTCTATCCAGAACTAATTTCTGATTTAATGAGCCCTTTTGATTAAGGAAATCTGTATCTTTGGTGTTTTGGTTTTTTTCTTCTAATTTTCTTGCTATTCTTGGATACTATGTCTTATTGTATCATCCTTTTTGTGTGCACCTCTTGTAAAGAATAAATTGAAAAGGCTCGGGGAGAGTTGAAAGTAATTTAGAAAGCCTACTGTATGTTTAGGAGTTTTACTCTAAATGTCTAAATTTTCATGAAGTTTGTCATGTAAAAATTTACTTAGGGGCAGAATTAAATCACACAGGATATCCTCTGATTCTTAAACTATTATCAAGGGAAGCTAGATGGCTCCCACAGCGAAATGTGCCCAGACCCAAGAGTTTGATCACTCTCTTTGGCTAAAGCTTGAGAATGTTGCAACTATTGACTCTAGCAATATTTGGCTTATTTACAGAATGTTTAAACTAGGACTATAGTGCTATTTCTAAAGACATAGAATAACATCTCAAGGCTTTATGTAATTTTAAAGAAAGAGTGATGAATCCAGACTGTGTTGATCTCACTATGAAAGCAATAACAATACCTTGAACCATCAAAGCCCAAAGGTCTCTGAAACTTTGCCAATTTTAGTCTCAGAATTCCATTTGCATTTAGTAGCTTCTAAAAGATTAGAGGTGATAGGGATAAATTCTTAGTAACTCTCAAGGCTTTACATAGGCATTTAGTAAAAGTCACAGTAAAATGGATGATTAGAGAATTATTTTGGAATTTCTTAGGATGAGAATACAAAAATCAAGCAATTCTTTTTGAATGTTAGAGCTACAGCTCCCCCAAACAGAAAAGTTCAACAATCCAAAGGATAAGGATAAAATGAAAGGAACATATTGAATATGATTTGTAGATTCATGGTATGAAATCCAGTAGGTATTCAAATAAATCCCAATTTTTAGGTTTGTGTAAATGTATCATGTTTCAATTGTAGTGGAATTAGGATTGTGACAGTTAAAACATGCATCAGAGACATAGTTTCCCCACAGGAATTGATAAATTGAGGACAGTGGCCAATTTGCATTTATAGTAGTATAATATTAAATACTCTAGATAATGCATTATAGTCATAACTATTAGCAAAAATAGAAGAGTACAAAATATCCTCTCTAGGTTCAGTGAATAATAGGCAGATATGCACTTGAGTATGTTCTTTTGATCAAGAATATAGCATGAACAGTGCTTTTTGAACTAAAGAAATTCACAGAATTGTCAGACATGCACACCATGTTTCTTCTCCTTGATGAAGGTGTTAAAGATGACAGATAGATAGATAGATAGATAGATAGATAGATAGATAGATAGACAGATGGACAAGCAATTGCTATACCAGGTTCTTGTGATTGATCTTGACTGGGTTTATTTAATTTTATTTTTAAAAAATATTTTTAGTAGTCAATGGACTTTTATTTTATTTATTTATTTTTATGTGGTGCTGAGAATTGAACCCAGTGCCTCACACATGCTAGTAAACACTTTACCACTGAGCCTCAACCTCAGCCCAGAGTGGGTTTATTTTTAATTCTGAAAGTTACAAAATCATTGAAATATGTACTTTAATTTTATACATTTTGCACAAAATTAACAGAGGAAGACTGTTTTTCTCTTTTGGATGGTAAGTTTGATAAATAATAGCACTCTCAAAATATTTTGAGTTAGCTACTCTTATGATAATATCAAGAAAAATATTTCTATTATTCTACCTTTAATAAAATGGAAAGGCAAATCTATGTTGTGTGGTGACCATTTAAGAAAAACCAAAAAAATTTAAGGTATAAAATACACTTTAACATATTTATATACTAAATTAGGGGCTTAATTTTAGAAATAAAAATTCAAGAATCATCAGAAGAGAAATGTTAAAATAATATGAAAGTAAAAATAGTTATTTTGGGCAATATTTGGACAATAATTAAAATGAATGGCTTTAATCATTAAGAAATGTTTTGTCAAATTAATTATATAGATAATAAACTTAAAGCTTCTAACTTCAAAAATATACTTTAGAAATGCATTATCTTAATAAATAGAAACAATTCTTTTAAATATAAATGATCATGAGTACATATTTCAAATTTCATATGATTCTTCTATAGAAAACAGAATATAGCTTGTTAAAAAATAAAATGCCTTTATGTTGTTTTTGGTTATTTTATTTTAAAACAGAAAAAAATGAAATATTATTTATATTTTTGCTTTTTTGGGGGGGGTTACTGGGGCTTGAACCCAAGTGTGCTTAATATCTGAGCTATGTCCCCAGCCATTTTTATTATTTTCTTTTGACTCAAGGTCTCACTACATTGCTTAGGGCCTTGCTAAATTGCTGAGACTAGCTTCTAATTTGTGAACCCCCCTCAACCTCAGCCTTCTGAATCACTGGGATTATAGGTATGGCCACAGAACCTGGCTCCGCTTTTGTTATTGGTGCAATACAATTGTACGAAATGGTGGGATTTGTTGTTACATATTAGTGCATGCATATAGCAATATAATTTGGCCAATATCAGTCCCAGAACTGCACTCTGTCTTACCTTTCCTCACCCCGTACCCTTTTCTACTGATCTCCCTTAGCTTTTCATAAGACCTCTCCTTGCTCACACACACATATCTTTTTCTTTGTCCTCTCTAGCTTCCACACGAGAGAAAACAAATAACACTTGACCTTCTGAGTTTGGCTTATGTCACTTACTATAATAGTCCCTGATTACATTTATTTTTCTACAAATGACATAATTTCATTCTTATGGTTCAACTAAACTCTATGATGTGTATATACCCCATTTTCTTTATCTCATCATTCACTGATGGACACTAAACTTGCCCCATAGTTTGGCTATTGTGAATTGTGCTGCTATAAACTTCAGTATGCATGTATCATTACAGTATGCTGGATTTATTACTTCAGCATAAATCCCAAGGAGTGATATTGTTGGGTGATATGGTGGTTCCATACCCAGTTCTTTGAGAAATCTCCATATTGATTTCCTTAGTGTTTGTACTAATTTGCAATCCCACAACAGTGTAAAAGTGTTCCTTTTTATCCACATTCTCTCCAACATTTATTATTGTTTGTATTCTTGATGACTGCCATTCTGATTAGAGTGAAATGAAATCTCCGTATAGTTTTGATTTGCATTTCCCTACTTGCTAATGATGTTGGACATTTTTTATATGTTCATAGGCCATTTATATTTATCCATTTGAGGAATGTCTGTTTAATTTGTTTGCTTATTTATTAATTGTGTTTTTATTTATTTATGTTTTGGTGTAAAACTTTTTGAGTTCTTTAAGTATTTTAAATATTAAAACTCTGTCAGAAGTGTAGCTAGAAAAGGTTTTCTTGACTTGTGTAGGCTCTTTCTTTACATTCTTAATGTTTCCTTTGCTGTGCAGAAGATTTTAATTTGATTCCATCCTATGACAGTGGTCCACTTCATGCTGTGAATATAGCTCATGCTGCTCTGCCACTGTAACTTATTTTTTAAATGAACATGTTTCTTTCTCTTCCTCTCTACCTGCTCCTCCCAAATCTCTCCCCCTCCTTAATATCAGGATTACTCTTTTTTCCTCATCCTAAGCAGATTTGTCTGTCCTTGAGTACACACCCACCATAAGAATGAAGTCATCCAGACTTCATTGGGGATGGCAACTGAAGACCTTAGAAACGACTTTCTCCCAAATTAACAAGGGAATTACAATTCGAACAGAGAACACTTGGAATACAGCCTTTGACTAACCTCTATAGTAAGCCCCATGTTCCTGCTGATGGGCAGAATCAGAGCCTCTGAGACAAGAGTCTCCTGTGTTTTTCCTTTGCTAGCAAAGCAATAAACTTTCTTTTCCCTTTTTTTCAAAACTATGTATTTGTTACGGAGTTGGCATCAGGGACAAGGACTGAGCTTTCAGCAACAATCCCATTTATCAACACTCTAGCATATAGGTACAGAGCTTTCAGGGTCCTATTTAGAAAGTTTTTTTCTGTACCTATATGCTGGAGTGTTGACCCTAGATCTTTTTCTAGGAGTTGCATAGTTTCTGATCTAATTTTTAGGTCTTTGATCCATTTTGAGTTGATTTTTGTGCAGGCAGGATGGTCTAGGGTCTAGTATCATTCTTCTGCATACAAATAGCCAGTTTTCCCAGCATCATTTGTTAAAAAGACTGTATTTTCTTTAATATATGTTTTTGGCAAATTTGGCAAGGATTAGATGACTGTAGATGTGTGTGTTTGTCTCTGTCTTCCCTTCTGTACCACTGCTTTATATGTCTGTTTTTAATGCCAGTACCATGCAGTTTTTGTTACTATATATACCTTTGAAGTCAAGTATTATGATGCCTATAGCATGGCTTTTTTTTTTTTTTTTCTTTTTGCTTAAAATTGCTTTGAATATTCTGGGTCTTTCATTCTTCCAAATAAAATTTAATACTGTTTTTTCTCTTTCTATGAATGATGTCATTGATATCTTGTAGGGGCACTGTCTGACCCTCAACCCTTCCCCTCCCTCTTTGCGCATTCTATGCTGATGAATGGCACTGCCTGAGAGCAGTGCCTCATTATTTGTAACTTTGGGCCATAATTGGTCCAGGACTGTATATAAGCTTCTGTACTTTCTGGAATAAACGGTTCTGCGTCTTGCTCCGGCAGAACAGTTTACCTACCCCGGAGTCTGGGTGGAGTGATTCCATGGACCGTCACCCCAAAACCTTGTCCCATGAGACCCCACTTGGTCCTCCCCCTGAGGACCACCTTTCTTCATCTCTCGGGACCCCAACTCGTCGAGCAGACCCACAAGGCACAACTTAAAACAATAATATCTTAATGGACGACTGCATTGAATATATATATTGCTTTTGGTATTATTGTCATTTTAACAATATTAATTCTACCTCTCCATGAGTATGGGAGGTCTTTTTATCTTGTGTCTTTTTCACTTTCTTCAGTATTCTTTTTTTTTTTTTTTTTGAGAAAAAAAGAAAAAGAAAGTTTATTACTTTGCTGTCAAAGGAGAAACACTTGGGCAGGGTCGGGGGACACTCCTGTCTCAGTGGCTTTTAAAGCCCCAACAGAGGGCTTTTAAAGAAGTGATTTAAGGCTACACTCCAAATGTTCTCTGTTGGAGTTGTAATTCATTTGTTAATTTTGGAGATAGTTATTTCTGAGATCTTCTGGTATCATTCCCCTAAGTCTGGATTACTGCATTCCTATGGTGGGTGTATACTCAAGGACAGATTAATCTTCCTAGGATGAGGAAGAAAGGTAATCCTGTTTCCCCTCATATTACGGAGGGGGAGAGATTAGGGAAGAGCAGGGAGAGAGAAAAAGAGAGAAACGTATCTATTTAAATATAAATTACAGTGGCAGAACAGTAAGGGTTATATCCTAAGCATAAAGTGGACTATGGTTACACTCCTCTACTGTCAATGTCTACCTTCCTTTTCGACATCACCAAATTGGTTCCTGCTGAAAGAGGGCAAAGTTCTACAATTTTTATTGTAGAACTTGTGGAATTTTTATTGTAGAACTTTTATTGTAGGATTTTGGTGGAGATTTTTAGAGTTTTTTGTGCATTTTTTAATGCATAAAACTGTTGGATTATTTATTCTAGAAATCCCCCCTTTGTGTTGGATCGCAAATTGGGTTTCTTTTTCTTTAGATCTTCACAGCTAGGACTGAGAATGTATGTAAAAGTTCTGTGACAATGTAGGAGGAAAAGATTTTTATGTATTGCTTCTGAGAAAAACACAAGCAGAGAGAGAGAGAGAGAGAGAGAGAAACCCTTTGATGTCCACGTGTTCATGACAAGAAAGTATTATTCTATTCACAGATCTGAAGTTCTATCATGTTTGGAATTTTTCAATGTAGTGATATTAGAACTCACACACACATGTTTAGATGAATGTAATAATACTCCTGCTGGCTACTACTATCACTTTTTATTTCTCTCTCTTCATGTGAATTTATTTAAAAGAAAAACAATTAAATGACTATGTGACATTTAAAAATCAATAAATCCCAGTTTTTAAAAAAAGAAATATAATAGTCTAATTTTATTTTGAATAAAATCCAAAATCATGAATCAAAATATAAATATTCCTGTTTAATGTAAATTTTAACTGCCTATCCAATCTCTCTTAATAACTTTCTTTATCAGTTACACTTAGTAACAGATAAATAATATAAAATTCTCTGCAAGAATCCGAGGTCTTTCCTTCCTCAAGATGAAAATCTTTTGCCTAGCCTACACTACGTTTGTTTCTGAAGTAAAAACTAAAAGAACACTGGGAACTATTTCACTGTTTTTCTTCCTTAACACACAGTTTATGTTATCTTCATAAACGTTAATGTGGCAAGCAATATAAGTATACAGCTCATTTCCAAAGGTATTTAGACATTCTGTAATTCTATAATGATTTATAATAGAAATGAATAATAGTGAATTAAGAGTATATTATTACCATAGTTTATTTTTCCCTTTCAGGTTTACCCAGGTATTCCTGGATTATTTGTCAATTAATTAGTTTTGAGCTCATATTTGGTGTTTTCATTAGCTTCTTAATTCAATTTTATTCTTAATCTGTTACTGATCATATGCATATCAGTTTGCTTTCTAGAGTTGGCAGAGAACATGTTAAGTTGTTGATAAAATAGGTTATCATCTGGAGGAAAGAACTTTAAACTCACATCTCACTCAAGCTGATGTATACTATTGAAATACCATAGGAACATACATATGGCCAAAAGAACTGTGTTTATTTCTTCTTTGTACAGAAGGAGACCATTGTATGTGGAAGACCAATGTTTGGTCATTTCAGTTTTTGTAATACTATTATTTCTAGTATCTACTTAGAAATTATGAGTTATGTGTTGTTACTGTTAATGTCTATTTATGTTATGAAAAGGCTCAGTATGATTTTTTGTGTGCTTTTAAATTGAGTAGAATATTGACACTGCCTTTCTGACAGCAAGTAGCCAGTTATGAGCTGTCATCTGTCAGGTATGATTATTTCTTTCTTATTCTTTGCTCCTTAAAGTTCTTCTGTGTTAACTATTTTTTTTAAATATTTTTTTTAGTTGTAGATGGACACAATGTCTTTATTTTATTGCTTTGTATGTGGTGCTGAGGATCGAACCCAGGGCCTCAGGCATGCGAGGCAAGTGCTCTACCACTGAGCTACAATCCCAGCCCCCTGTGTTAACTATTAAATAAAAAATGAGGGGCTGGGGTTATGGCACAGTGGTAGCGTGCTCACCTAGCACGCGTGAAACACTGGGTTCGATCCTCAGCACCACATAAAAATAAAATAAAGATATTCTGTCCACCTACAACTAAAAAAAATAAATAAATATTAAAAAAAAAAAGAATTGATTAAAACATAATATGTGTAGTGTACATAAACATATACATATGCACATGTATATTTAAATTTGTGTAATAAAATCAAATAGACATAAAATTTAAAATTAATGATTTTGACTACACATAAAATTTTGTCTAAACAAAAAATAAAAAATTAACTGTTAAATATTATTTTTGGAAATCAACAGAAATATTTCAATACATATCATAGATAAAGAATTGATTATGAATAGATTAAAGAATTACTAGGAGTAGGAGTTGTAAATGAATTTTAAAAGAACCTCTAACTCAACAAGCAATAGATGTAACTGGCAATTTATGACAAAATGATGTAGCTGACTCCTAAGTACATGAAAATACACTCACTTTCTCATGGAAAGAATGACAAGAAAAATGACAATGAATTATTTTCAACTCTTGATTGGTGATCAGAGTGTGAGGGAAATAGTTATACTCCTGTATGGTATGCATTTAAATGTACAAAGCAATTAAAACATACCCAAAGACTTTGCAAAAAGTAAAGTACATCACAACAGTGCTGTTTCTAATAAACTTTATTTATTAAAAAATGAGTTGGTGAGATATTACAAAATGTCAATGATGCCAATTATGAATGATGGGAACTGGTTGCTATATATTTATTTTTATTGTATAGAGTGTTTTCTGTAATACTCTTTAATTTTAGAAAAATTTAAAAGTTTAGTATAAAAGCAAAATATAAATAATAGAGATTTTTAGGTCACAAAAGAAACAATTGCTGAATGAAATTCATATCTTTATTCTTTTTTGGGGGGGTACTGGAGATTGAACTCAGATTGGGGGGGGTACTGGGTACTTGACCACTGAGCCACATCCCCAGCCCCATTTTGTGTTTTATGTAGAGACAGGGTCTCACTGAGTTGCTTAGTGCCTCACCGTTGCTGAGGCTGGCTTTGAACTCGTGATTCTCCTGTCTCAGCCTCCCAAGTGCTGGGATTACAGGCTTGAGCCACCGCACTTGGCTCATATCTTTATTCTTTTGTTTAAAAATTTATTTTTTTACAACTATCTTAATACAGAGGTATGCTTTGCTACAACATAAAATATGCAACATTTTCATTGCATTCAGGTAGCAACAATGAGGAAACATATTTGAGTCTAGGAAATGGAGATATGTGCTCTGAAGAGTGAAATTACTAGATAATTCTGTCACTTTTAATGGCATGGAATTCAGACCTAGTTGGACTACATATTAAGTCTAAGGAAAGATATTATTAAAAATATGTACTATTTGTTGTTGGCTGAACTTAGTAAGGTATAACTTAGCTGGAGTGCAGGAAATACTGAAAGTTAAGAGAAAGTTTTGAAATGAAAATATTTAAAATACTATTGAACATGAAATGCCCATTGAGATCATCTACGCAAGAAAAATCTGACTAAAATGATATGTATAGAGCTAAGGTTGTGGCTCAGCGGCAGAACACATGCCTCACACGAGGCACTGGGTTCGATCTTCAGCACCACATAAAAATAAGTAAACAAAATAAAGACATTGTGTCCATGTATAACTAAAAAATATTTAAAAAATAAAAAAATGAGATGTGTACTAATATCTAATAAAATCAATGTAGCAACCATTGGAGAGAAAAGCATGTGGGCAAAAAGCAAAGAAACAAGTACTTATAATTATGTCTAGAGATCACCTATGTTTGGAGTTTTGTATGAAACATGGATGGGATAGGAAACAATATACTATAATAAAGTATTAATGGCTTTTTTAAAATTTAACATTCAATTCTTGTAATGGAAGCATTGTCTTCTAAAGCTTGCTAGCCCTCAATAAAGGTATATGCCTCAACACAAATTTTATCATGACTAAAAAATGATGATTATTCATAAAAGAAATACTGGTAGGTGGAACTAGAAAACACTGAAATTCATACTCCTAAGCACATACTTCAACATTATTAGCAGGTGAAAATTAATAGTGGGTGGAGCTAGAGACACCAGAGTCTGTAAATTGCCATACCATGAGAAGTACACCTAAACTAGTTTCAGAGGAGCATTCATCAGAAAGCCTACAAGTAGCAACTGGAACCTTGGGTTGTCATTTTGGATAATGGCTGTGCCTGACATATGAGAAGGAATGCCAACTGAATTGTTAATGATACATAACATAGACTGTAACAGGACAACCAATCAACAAACTCCATTTTCTGGTCTTCTAAGACAAATGGAATTTTTTTTTTCCAGCCTCCTTTGCTGTACTGAGACCACACGACTAAGTTTTTTACTGCTCAGTGGAGCTACCATTGTAGAGACACAACAAGAAAATAGATGATGATCCTAATAAATAGCTAAATTGATTAGATCTTAGAAGATGAAATTAATTTAGTACAAAAGAACAGATGAAGGGAACCAAGAAGGCCAGCAGAAGGTAAAGATTTGCAATTTAAATACATGCATCAGTACTGAAGGACTCAATAAGAAGTTGACATCTGAACACATTTTTAAAAAATGTGAGAATTAGCAATGTGAATATTTGTTCAGAAAGTAGAAGATGAAAAGCATAAAAATGGCCCCAAGTTGGGAGTACACCTACCACGTACTCAGATAACAAGAGGTCTGTGTGTCTACAACAGTGAACCGTGTGGAATAATAAGAAAGAGGATATCAAAAAGTGGAGGAAACGATGTATCCTGTGGGACTCTTTAGATCACATAATAGTGACAATGTCCTTTAGGGAATATGAAAGAGAAAGTGCAGAACAATGCTCAGAACAGATTAAAAGCAATCTGCAGCATATTTTGAAAGAATTTCTCTGATTTATTTTTATATTGGAATGTCAACACTGACTCACATGATTTTAGTTTGAGCACCTTCAAAGACAGGGTTCTCCTCATGACCACAGAGAAAGTTATCTACATGTGACGAACATTAGGGTAAGATGTGGAGATAAGCATTACTGAAATTTTAGACTCCACTACTTCAAAGTACTGATTAGAAAGTCAACTCAAGATGCTATATGTTCTGTTGAGTTTAGGAAATTTTTTAATATGGAGATATAAGTCTAAAAATTAAGCCCTTGGAAATGGAGAAATTGCTAAGAGTATGAGTAGAGACAGAAAAAAGAAGAGACTTAGATTTGAATCTCAGAAAACTGCAAAATTAGGAAAATAGGAATGTTTATGTCATGTATTCAAAAACATGATACTGAATTCACAATTCCTGAGACAGAACAACTGAGTTAAAAAAAAAAAAGAACCAAAAAAAAAAAGAGTAGTACAGGACAAGGAGTTCAAGGAAAGCAACCATCTAGGAAATGACTAATTCACAGAAAGATTTAAATGTTTCCAAAGAATAGAAATAAATTACTGACATCTTTACTTCCTTACAGATTGAAACTAGGAGTTTCTAGTTAACAGAGATGAGTGAAAGGCCACAAAAATAAAATTAAGATTTTCTTTTCTTGCAGGCTGGGGTAATAGCGCAGTGGTAGCGTGCTCGCCTAGCATGCGTGAGGCACTGGGTTCGATCCTCAGCACCACATAAAAATAAAATAAAGATACTCTGTCCGCCTACAACTAAAAAATAAATATTTTAAAAAAATAGTTAAAAAAAGATTTTCTTTTCTTTCTTTCTTTCTTTCTTTCTATCTTTTTTTTTTTTTTTTTGTGGTGATGAGGATCCTTCACCCAGGGCCTTACACATTCTAGGCAGGTCTCCACCACCAAGCTATGACCCCAGCCTGAAATTAAGATTTAAATGGTGCAAAAGGCATGTCAGAAACTGGTCCTCCACTATGCATTTTCCTCTCCTTTAGTAGTAAAATAATGACTCTATATGGCTAGGTAGATTAGCTTCACATTCTCTGCTTTCCAAGTAATATAACTGAATTCTTAAGAGTACATGAGTTAAAGTGAGGTTTTTAAAATCTTCACTATTGACAGGATGTTTGTAACACTTTGGTAATATTTTAACTGAAATAAAATGTTACTTTCTATAATAAAACTTGAGAAAAAATAAAATTTACCCATTGATGCAAAAAAAAAAAAAAAAAAAAAAAAAAAAAAAAAAAAAAAAAAAAAAAAAAAAAAAAAAAAAAAAAAAAAAAAAACCAAAACAAACAAAACCAAACCAAAAACGAATAATGTTGATGTTAAAAATTATCAAAAATAAATTTAGGAGAAAGTGAAGAGGGAAAGAGAAATAGAGCAATGTTACAATTATCATATCTATAGGTATATAGAAGTTGTTTAAATTATGAAACTAGTTGGGCGCGGTGGCGCAAGCCTGTAATCCCAGCACTTAGGGAGGCAGGAGAGTCGCGAGTTCAAAGCCAGCCTCAGCAATGGCGAGGTGCTAAGCAACTCAGTGAGACCCTGTCTCTACAGGAAACACAAAATAGGGCTGGGGATGTGGCTTAGTGGTCAAGTGCCCCTGAGTTCAATCCCCAGTACCCAAAAAAAAAAAAAAAAAAAAAAAAAATTATGAAACAGAAAGTTGAAACTCTCATTAAGTAGAAAATATGTCAAATATTCATAACCCATTATTTTTCATAGTTTAGCAGGATAGTACACTGAAGAGTGTTGCTTTTTTTTTTTTATCCTTCTGATCATGTGGTTGACTAGGAGCAACAGCTCATGGTCACATTCCAGAGTCATAAGAGAATGCTGTACTGTAACATTAATATCCCAGGAAACTACCAAAATTCAAAATGTGAATACATATTGTTTGCACCAATATACATTTTTTAAAAATGTAGATCAAATCACCATAAATCAGGGTCGATTTATAATTTCATTCTAGAATGACTTTTCTTTTAGGTCATTTCTGTCCTTTCCGAATACTCAGTAAGTAATAAAACTAGAAAAAATAAGTACCTAGAAATTTTATTATTCATTCTACCAACACTATCATGTCAACTGTAATCTTAATAAAAAAAATTATAAATGGTCAACAAGACTTCCATTCCCACTACGTTTGTTAGTTATGCATCACAACGACAAAAACACTGGAGAACAACTCAGTGGAGGAAGAGTTTATTTTGGTTCACAACTTCAGAGCTTCAGTCCATGGATGATGAATTCCGTGTTCTGGGCCCAAGGCAAGACAAAAACATGATGGTGGAAGGGCATGGTGGAGAGAAGCTGCTGTATTCATGGCAGAGAGAGAAGGGGGACCTGTGGTGAGGAAGATATAATCTTCAAGGGCACATACCCAAACATATACTTCTTCTAGCCATGCCCTACCTGCCTGCAGTTACCACACAGAATATTAGTTCTTTCAAATTATGAATTGATGAAATGGATTAACTCCCTGATTAGGTTATAGTTCTACAAGTAATCATTTCATATCTGCCTTTAAAACAGGAGCTTTGGGGGAATACCTCACATGCAAAGCATAACACCCATTTTATCTAATCTTCACCCTAAAATCTTTCAAATATTCATTTCTTTTTGTTACTGAGATTGAAATCTATATTACTCAGCTAATCTCCAGTCATTTTTTTTTTAACTTATTTCAAGACAGGATCTTGCTAAATTGCTGAGGATGTCATTAAGTGGCTGAGGTTGACCTCAAATTTATGATCCTCTTGTCTCAGGCTCCCAAATTGCTAAGATTACAGGCATGTGCCTTTGTGCCATTTTAGGCTCTTTCAAATGTCCTGCTTTGCTACATTTCTGTAAAATTGGTGCATTATTTTTAGGTAAGCACCCTCTCAGAAGTCTGGCATCTGTTATTGTGCACACAATTCCTTTTGATGGATCTAAAACTCAAAAATAAACTGGGGCATTTATATTTTTATCTAATATGTGCTTCTCATGACTGCAATGTAAATAATACTGCATACACCTCAGAAACAATCTCTGTTTTTTGATAACTACATTGAATGCAGAAGTCATTCTTTTAAAAATAATAACACCACTGTGGAGTTTTAGAATATGTTAATTGTAAAGCCAAAATAGTATATATATTTTTCTTGGAACATATTATATTCAAATGTTGTAAAAGATAAACAAATGCCATCTGATCATTTACACAAAAGAGACGAACTAGTTATTTTTCAAGGGATTTTCAGTAAACTCTATGACCAGAGCAGTGTCCACAGCTAAAATTTTCTCATAGTCCATGTGTTAGTCCTGTATGTGGTGTGAAAACATAACATATGTAGTGTTTGATGTTTTAATCATAATGTCCCGATATTAATTAAACTTTTTAATTTAAACAAGTGAAGACATATTGCTATAATGTATGTAGAAGAGCAAATGACTGTTTTAGTAACATTTCATCTGTAGATAAATAAGAACTTTACTGAAGGAACTGGTATTAATTTATCTGTTTATCAAAATATAATATGCTAGTCTTTCCTATTCACAACTGTAGTCTAAAAATGTGCTACAAATTACAATAAAATTTTTTTTGGAAAAAAAGGATTACTGCTTTGCTAGCAATGGAGAAACACAGGGAAATTCTGTTCCAAAAGCTGTGATTCTGCCCATTAGCAGAATTTTATAAAGGTGATTCATAGAAAATGAAATTAAGGAGGACAGATCAGGAAGGAGATGATCAGGGAAAAGAAGATCGATCAGAGGAAGAAAGTTAGGGAGAAGATCATGGAAAGGGTTAGGGAAAAGAAGATCAGAGGAAAACTACAAAAAATAAAATTTGCCAGAATTTTTTGTACCAACAAATGACTGCCTTTTACAGACCAAATGGGAATATTTTTTTCAACCTAAACTTAATTTTAAAAATGTACATTAGTTATGATCATGCTTTGGAGTTATTTTGAAGTAGATTACTAGGACATATCTGGAATTATGTTAACGTAGATTAAAGTAGTGATTACCAACTGTTTTTCAAGGATAATTAACTTTTGCATTCATTTTCAGTTACCCATATTTTGATAGGATAGTGTATTTTAGTATGCTAAGTTTGACGTTTAGTAATGTTCTCATACTTTGATGAAGTTTCCAATATTTCATTTACTTATTAAAAAATTAATTATCTAAAGTCAGGTAGTAGCATCTTTAACTTATAGGTAAGAGAAAAGAAACAGTAAGATATATATACATTTTAAGGAAATTAATAATTATTAATTTGTCCCACCACTTTTCTTGTGGGTTTTTTTTTTTTTAATTTTGGTACTGGGGATTGAACTCAGGGGTACTCAACCACATCCCCATCCCTGTTTTGTGTTTTATGCATAGACAGGGTATCACTGAGTTGCTTAGCGCCTCGCCATTGCTGAGGTTGGTTTTGAACTCGCGATTCTCCTGTCTCAGCCTCCCGAAGTGCAGGGATTACAGGTATGCGCCACGGTGCCTGGCCTCGCTTTTCTTGTGTTTTTAAAACATTAAAGGAAAAATTCAGAAGAAAGGGCAAAATTCATATAGGAAATATTATTTAAAATATCTTTCTGTAAGTACTTTCACATGCCATGTATAAGATTAAGGAAAATTGCCTTAAAAGATATGCTAAGCTGTTTTCTATTATTATTTTTTAACAATTTAATTTTTAAAAACTTAATATGAAATATCTGAAATTAATTCTCATCACTAATTAACATAAAATATTATATAGTGATTTCTTATTCAGATCCATACTGCTGTTTAAATTGTTATGCTATTTTCATGGCCTCAGTATTACAGTTGATTGCACTGTGACACATAGAGGTAGGTTTAAATATTATGGTACCTGTTAAGTGGTAACATCTTACTAAGTCAATAAATATTATACATGCTTCAATAATACTGTCTACATAAACCCTCCAGAACACACATTGTTTTCCTTTTCAATTCTCCTTCCACATATTTAATCAAGGGTCTTAAGCTTATATTCAGAAAGAGACATTTAGCCATTTGTATTTATCAGCTACAACACTGGAGAGTAGAATGACAAAGAAATGTTCTGAATAATTAATTTTAAACCTCCTGTATTATGTGACTCAACATCTGGCAAATTTACAAGGGAAAAAGCTTAGAATTTTTATTACATGTACTCTTCATTCATTCAATGTAACTAATGTTCATGAGCTACAATACAAAACCTGGTTCTCTCTTCCCCTGCCTTTGTCATGGAGAACACTACTGGAAAAAAGTGTTTATCAATTAGCAAATAAATGTATGTAAACATATATACCTGGGATAACTTTATTACAGTTTATGCATCTGTGAAATAAGTTTTCTATGTATTGTTTATTGGAATAACTGAAGTGTTAAAATTAACTGGAACAATAAGTTAAGTTTAAGATGCAATTTGAGTAGTAAAACTTGAATGACAAATGATGATTATACTGCTAAAAGGTTAACTAGTTTGCTTAAATCATTTTATAAGTAAGTTCTAAATAGTTATTACATATCTGAAGGTTATATACTATATATATGTGTATGTATGTGTATGTTATATACAATGCCAAAAGTCAAAGCACTACAAAAAGTAAATTTTGATAAATTTTTTTATAAATTTGTGTGTATATACATATATGCATCATTGTTGAAATAAGAACATGTCTAGATAAGATTTATCAAATTGTCATTTGTCTTAAAAGTGATATAATTCTTTCCTGAAGACTTTCGCAGAAAACAGAAAGTAGGAAATCATTTTACTCTGATTTATCAGAAATAATGTGTGTATATGTGTCTGAGCCCTTGTTTTTTAAGCCAATAGATGATACATTCCTATTGAGAGTAAGATTTTAAAAAATATACATGTCTGCACTGAACAGTAAATAGGTAATACTGAAGGAGATCAGTTGTTTTCTAACCTTTTCAGGTTCTTCATTGGAATGGACTTCAGGCAGAATATCTATCTATCTATCTATCTATCTATCTATCTATCTATCTATCTATCATCTATCTCACACTAATAAATGCATAGTCCTTAAAAAGTGGCTTTGAATTCTAGAATCTTTTACAAAAAAGAGTAAATTTTTGGAGAAGTGACAAGACAAAGGAAAAGGACATTGACTTCTCTATGGCATTACATTGAGGGAAGGCAAGTAAGTGGCAAATAATGCCTATTTAGTAACAATACAGATTTCTCTTGTACCATCTACAGACTGATAAGGGTCTGTAGTTGTCTTCAATATTTAGAAAAATTACATCTGTTCCTGACAAATGGATCAGATTTTTTTGAAAGTTCTCTAATTTAAAAAATGTTTCATATAATATTATGGCATTGTTATATGAAATATAATATGTAGTTACTGCTATATTATATGCTATATTATAGCTTAATTCTATATAAAACTATAGATTAAGAACATATTTTGATGAAGTTAAAATTTAAAATACCACACTAAAATGTATGTTGTAGTAACTACAATTTTGCTTCACATTTTCTTTATAACCAATTATAATTATTTCTCAGATGTCATGGAGCAAGTGATCTATGTTATTTGAAGGACTAGCTAGATATAATGGCAGTAGTTATTTTCACAGTTATAGATACATAAGCAGATAAAGAAAGAGAGATTCATAATGAAATTGAATTTCTCTTGTATTTATAGGAAGATATTTTATTAACATTTATACCATAAAATCATGAACCATAATTACTTTAGGAAAATATGTTGTAGTGAGCATGATTTGTTCAAGTCTTTTTCTAAAGAACCATATTATTATTGTACTACTTGACCAAATTCAAACACTAAACATAAGTTTGAATAAAATATTATTTCATTATATAATCTTTGAATTATTCACAACAGCACTTACATTTCTTTTGTATTCATAAAGTAGGAACTTATTTCCATATTGAACAAAGAGAGAACTCAGAATTAGATGAGAACTATTTTTACTATTTTCAGGGCATTATGAAACAGTTGTCATTATGTTGGTGTTTTTCTCACTGACTCATTCAGTATCACTGCTGCACTTAAGAAACAATGAAACATTTCTTAGGATCCAAAACTATGTAATAATTATAGTCAAGTATAAGTTTGATCAGTTACAAAACTATAAGACAGAGCCAAGTGAATTTTTTAAGTCTGCTGAAATTTAAAATGTGTCATATGAAAAATATTTTTCCTGTAATGTGCCTTTTTATATTTCTGAATTCTTAATATTGCATGTTTGCAAATACAGTTTTTTGTTTCTCTTCTAAAACCTACGTATTGAAAAACTATGTCCAATTTGCAAAAGCATATCTGTAAAATACAAAGAGCCACATGCTGCTTTTCTTCTGCAATTCCTTGTGCTTCTTTTAAATAGTCTTCTTAAACCCAGTGATTCTCATTTTAATATTAATTGTAACATTTTACACTTAGATAATGCTCTCCCTCTGAAGTAAGTGAAAGCACTTAGCAGTGAAAAATCTCAGCCATCAACCAGGAGAGAGAGGTGAGGGAGGACTCCATAAAAGAAAAGCCAATTTTAACTAGAAGGTGATTTGAATTCATACCCCTTTCAATCAGGCAACAGGAAAGAAACCAATTTTTCACTGACCCTAAAAGTTTGCAGCAGAATATGAAGGGAACTACTGGGGACCTTGTGATTCAAAAGACATATGGGAAAGAGGGGAGAACAAGAATTACACACTAAACCTGTCCACATGAAACTGATGAAATGGATTAAAGTATGCCAGCCATGGCCAGATTCATTCCTCTGAGCAAAACATTTTAAGTGGTACATTTCTGGGCAATGAATACTGATCAGGAAACCTGGAGCACAGCAGAACACACATACACACACACACACTCAACAAACATACAAAATTACATTTGCCTTGCTGTCTTGTGTATTAATGGTGATTAAGTATACAGCTCTTCATGTCAAAAAGAACTTGGTGTATATCCTCACTCCATCTCTGTCAGAGTAAAGGCTTTAAGTCCTTAGATGTTCATCTGAAAAAGGAAGATGACACTTTCTTCTAGATTATGAATTATAATTAAAATGAGGAATATGTGCAATATTTTAAGTTAGTGTTCATTGGAAATATTCAGTAAATGAAAAAATATCATTAGGATATTTATGCAGTTAAACTTCCAAAAATGTACATATTTCATAATTATCTCAATTTTGTGTTCCTGATTGAAACATATTTTTGTTAAAATAGAGCAAGTGCATCAGAGTGAGGGAGGAAGGGAGGGAAAAGGAAGGTACTGGGGAATGAGATTGACCAAATTATGTTATATGCATGTATGAATATGGCATAATGAATCCCAACATTCTGCATAATTACAATGCATCAATGAAAAATAACTAAACATCAGTTCCATTCAATAAAGCACTGGTGAGCTGTTAGTTTGTATCAAAAAGTAGGAATCATATTTATGACAGTAGTCAGCGCCATCTCTAACTTTACTTGGAAGCAGCATCTGTGTTTCCATGTACTTTAAAGCTAATTTAAAAAATGACAGCAACATGGTGAACTTTTTTCATAATTATAATTACTAGATGACCTTTAATCCAAGCAAAAACCTGAATTTTTGCAAGTATTTGGCACATTTGATCCCAATTCACTATTTGCTCTAGTTTAAATGTATTCCTCAAAAAACACGTGTTTTGAAACTTAATCCTCAAAGCAAAAATGTTGGACAATGGGGCCTAATAAGAGGTTATTAGGCCACAAGGGTGGAGTGGATGCATTATGGCACTGTCAAGATAGTAGGTGTGCTATGAACCAGTTTAGCTCCCTCCCCTCACCTGATCATCCCTCTTCTAACAATGATTAACATGGAAAAAAAAAAAAAAGATAAAAAAAGAAAAAAGAAAAGAAAAGCTCTCACTAGGTACCAGTGCCTTGATCTTGTACTTCTGAATCTTCAGAATAATGAATGGATGAATTTCTGTTTATTATAAATGCTTTTTCTTAGTATTCTGTTAAAACAGCACAAAGTGGACGAATGTACTGTTGTATCTACTGACTTTCTCTGTAACCCTCGACCACGGCAAGTGCATATTCACCAATTATGGGGGTGGAAGAGTATCAAGAGTCCTGCCCTAGCACACATGTCTCTGCTCAATAAAGGATGTAGGCAAGGGAAACCTGCAGACAATAATACACAAGCATGCTCTTGAATGAACTTTGGAGTCTTTGAGGTGAATGTGGCTAACTCCCACATTCAGTATAGCCGTTGTCCTAAGACCAGCATTGTTTGAGCTAAAAGTTTGAGCTTTTTTTTTCCCTTGAGGCTATATCTAGACATTCATTACTATCAAGTTCTTCATCTTCCACCTCAAGGGAAGGAGGCCCTAGTTAAGTGTTTGTGATGATTGATTCGATGCTGGTACTTAATATTGGATGGAAGATTACTAAATGTTAGGTGAATTTGTTTCAAAATAATTCATGATTAGACTCGTACATTAAAAATACAGCATATGAAATGAATTTTTTTATGAAGAAAAATTCTCCCTCAGCTTAAAACGCCATGGCTCCTATTTCTAGGAAGAGTTTACAATTATGAAGTATATTTTCAATTATAAGAAACATTTTGTAATACTTTCAATCATGTAAATTAGAAGCTAAACCAAAAAATAAATAATAAAATTATCCTAAATTTCAAAATGTTTAGGAATAAACAAAATATTTCAACACATATTTATTGGTAATCAATGATATGTTAGAGTACTCAGTCAAGAAGTATTACATGGGGGCTGGGGTTATGGCACAGTGGTAGCGTGCTCACCTAGCACGCGGGAGGCACTAGGTTCGATCCTCAGAACCACATAAAAATAAAATAAAATAAAGATATTCTGTCCACCTGTAACTAAAAAATAAATATTTTTAAAAAAAAAGTATTACATGGACACAGCTTTTAAGTTGTATACGCACAAAAAAAATTTTGATGACTATACACACACATGTATTTTAATGACTATGACAATGGGGAGCATTGTCACTAGGAGAGGAATAGAAATGATAGTTTTTGAAATAAATATGCAAACCTTATTTTATGCTCCCATTTTCACATTAGCATCTATATATGACCTGTTTAAATGGAAATTTTCAAAAGACCAGTAATTAATTAGTCTACCAACACTATCAAAAAAGATTAGATCCACCATCTTTATATTTTTTTAAAATGTTTATTTTTTAGTTGTAGGTGGACAGAATATCTTTATTTTATTTTTATGTGGTGCTGAGAATCGAACCCAGTGCCTCACACATGCTAGGCGAGCACGCTGCCACTGCGCCACAACCCCAGCCCATCTTTGTATATTTTCCTGGTCATGAAGATATTTAGGTTAAAATAAAGCACTCATCCATACAATAGTAAAGCAGAGTTGTTTCCAATATTAATGTTTGTTATTATGCATTTCAAAAGTCTGCTAACTCAAGTGGTCTGCAGTTTAATACACTGTAATACCAGATGGAGTATCAGGAAATTTGTATGAGGCTTTAATTATCTGAAAACCCAAAATGAACTACTACTCATGATACCTGGGGATTTTAATGAAGAGCATACATATGTTCTTCTTGCTAATTGAAGATGAGTTTCATTTTAAATGGATACAAACCCCTGAGAATATGAAACATAAAATAGAGAAAGGTTGAAAAGAATTTTAAGAAACCAAATAAACTTTGCTAAAACAAGAACTGTTGAATAGAACGTTATTGGAGTTACTGAATGGCAAATGATTGGATTGAATATACAAAATATCTGTAATAGAGTAGGTCAGGAAAGTATAAGCATTAATTATTCACAGTTATCAAAAAAGTGATAGTCAAATCAAAATATTAGTGACATATCTGAATGAAGTATTAGATTTACAGACTTAAAGCTAATTATGAGATATTTTTAAAAACTTGGGCTATAGATAATATATTAGTAATAGCTAATACTTAGAAATAGAATGTCTTTTTTTCCTAAAAGTAGCCCAAATGACTCATCCAGACTTTAAAAGAAGAAAATAAAAATTGCTATTTGAAAGTGAAAACAAGCATAAAATCAAAAGGGCAAAATTACACAAATTTCAGTGTTTAATAGAATGCATCATAATTAGTTATTTGGAAGCCATGTGATTGGTTCAATGACAGGTCTACATACAAGTTGTCAGAGGAGCATAGTGTTAGCTAATTCAAATGTGGCTTTTGCAAAACAAATTATGTGCCTTTCCTGGAAATAACTAGAAGTATAAATATGGATAATTCTGGGGAAGAAGGTAGTCAGAGAAATAATGAGAAACACTAAAAGGAAGCTCAGGGATTAAACATAGGGATGGTAAGTGGCCAGAGAGAGGCTTGAATGATCAAACTATGGATATAAAAGAATGCTGGAGCAAAAGAGGACAGATAATTGTTGCCAGAACCTCCCAAAGTGGACAGCATGGTCAGCATGCTGCTGCTCTCACTAGCAGATATGTCACCTGTCTTGAGCTAGGTAACTAATATCCTGACAATTTGGTGCTGTCACGAGGTTACTTAAAGAAACTCTTAATTTCTGATTGCACGTTCTCCAAACAACGACTATGACATTCATCAGAGTATTAACTTTTTTGAACCTATATTTTTATTCCAAACTTATATGGTCTTTTGTAATTTTGTAAATTGTTTTGTCTAAAAAGCATCATGAGTATACACTGCTCAACTGCTCAACTGCTTAACTGTCCTTATTAGAAAAGGACTTGGATTGAGGAAATGTACCTAGACATGATTTAATCGAGATACTGCCACATTGTTAGTACCTACACAAGTGACTATGTGGTCTTGGCTAAGTGAGAGGTTGAATAAAAATCACGTTATTATCTTTGTTTTGAAAGAATGTCATTGTCATTGGGATAATTTGAATCTACAACTGTCCAAGTTATTTTTATTTTCAATACACAAAAAACCCATTTGTATTACTCAACTTTTCACCACGGTGTCAAAATACTTGAGATAAATAATTTTTTAAAACCAAAAGGTGTATTTTGGCTCACAGGTTTGTAGGCTTTGGTCCATGACTGACAAGCCTTTTTACTTTGGGCTTGTGGTAGTACATTGTGACAGAGGGCATGTGATGGAGCAAGCTGTTCACCTCATGGCAAGTGCATGAAAGAAAAGAAGAGGAGAGACCAGGGTACCGATATCCCTTTCAAGGCCATATACCCAGTGACTATCATACCTCCTACTAAACCTCACCTCTTTAAGTTTTCATTACTTCCCAATAACTCCAAGCTATGGAGGAAGTCATTAACACAAGGACCTTTAGGGAATATTTAATATACAAATTATAATAGTATCATTTGTTCGAATTTCAGTTTATCAGGTGACTATGAGGAGTCTAATATGGTTTGGTAACTATATGCATCTTAAAACTAAATTAATGCTTTCCTATATAGAAAGAAAATGATTTACTGATTTTAATATCATTCTAGAATTTAGAGAAGATTGTTAAAGAATGATATATATCTTTTGGGCTGTAACTGAGGGCCTATGTGCTGAAGTTATTGAATGCTGCTTCATACCTGAATGGTGTGTCATCTAGTCATGATGACATAAGGTGTTTGGGGTAAAGGAGATCAGGACTTGGCATCAGCCACCCAGAGGAAGAAAAGAGTTTCATCTATTTATATGACATAATA
This sequence comes from Geosciurus inauris, assembly GCA_004024805.1. Lineage (NCBI taxonomy): Eukaryota > Metazoa > Chordata > Mammalia > Rodentia > Sciuridae > Geosciurus > Geosciurus inauris. The sequence continues at coordinate 43,504 of PVHX01016176.1, forward strand.
AATGGTAAGCACCAGAGTCTGAAAACCTTAAGATTATCTCAGTAGATATAAAGAATGAAGAAACAGATAATAAAAGATTATCCTTTGTGAGAGTCCTGTAAGTGAGAAAGCAACTTGGATGACTGAACACAGGTTTGTTGGTCTCATTTCTCCAAACAGTTTTCCCAGCACCATTTGTTGAAAAGGCTATCTTTGCTCCAATGAATGCTTTTGGCTCCTTTGTCTAGTATGAGATAGTTGTATTTATGTGCATTACTCTCTGTGTCTTCTATTCTATACCATTGGTCTACATGCCTATTTTGGTGCCAGTACCATGCCGTTTTTGTTACTATTGCTTTGTAGTAAAGTTTAAAGTCTGGTATTGTGATGCCTCCTGCTTCACTCTTCTTGCTCAGGATCACTTTGGTTATTCTGGGTCTCTTATTTTTCCATATGAATTTCATGATTGCCTTTTCTATTTCTATAAAAAAGGACTCTGGGATTTTAATTGGGATTGCATTGAATCTGTATAATGCTTTGGGTAGTATGGCCATTTTAATTATATTGATTCTGCCTATCCAGGAACATGGGAGGTCCTTCCATCTTCTAAGATCTTCTTCGATTTCTTT
>PVHX01016177.1:0-44135 GCA_004024805.1 Geosciurus inauris
AGTGCATACTGTTTGCATTCTCTGGCTTAAAAACCACTTGCTGTATAAATGTAAAGATGTGAAATTTTTATTAACATTACAGGTACAACTGAAGCCTAAAACCTGTTTGCTTTAATTAAATATTTACCTTCCACATGCCTAGGTAAGTATTAATTAGCCACATGTTGCAGAAAAGAAATATGAGCTAAGAGTAGTTAATGCACCCAAATTTTGTCAGAATTCACATCTTTCCCTCTGAGTGCTGAACATATATATATATTTTTAGTGGGGATTGAACACGGGGGCACTTAACCACTGAGCCACATTCACAGCCCCTTATTATATTTCTTTATTTAGAGACAAAGTCTCACTAAGTTGCTTAGGGCCTCATTAAGTTGCTGAGGCTGGCTTTGGACTTCAGATCCTCCTGCCTCAGCCTCCCAAGGCACTGTGAACCTATACTTTTTTACATGCAAACCAACTGCCTCTAATTTTGGACTTGTAAAAATAATTTTCTTTCCTGTTTAACATTATAGAGGGGCTGGGATTATAGCTCAGTGGTAGAGCGAATGCCTCGCATGCGTGAAGCACTGGGTTCGATCCTTGGCACCACATAAAAATAAATAACTAAAGATACTGTGTCCATCTACAACTAAAAAAAATTTTAAAAAAACCATTATAGAAATCTCTCTACATACAGAGGATCTCTGAGACAACATGATACAAAACCATGCAGAATTATGTCAAGAGACACAAAAAAGGTACTTTGTGCTTTTCAACAGGCCAAAAGTCTTTGTTCCTTCAAGATTATATTGGTAGAAACTAAAGGAATCCTGAACTAACCTTCCTATTTATTAGCTTACCACATAAGTTCAAAAATTTTTAAGTATCTGCTCTGATTTTCTAAGACATGAAGATAGAAATTTCATTTTTTTTTTTCAGTACTGGGGATCAAACCCAGGGTCTTGTCTTGGGCATGTTAGGTGAGCATGCTCACCAAGCCCTATCCCCAGGCCTTTCTATTTATTTATTTTTATTTTGAGACAGAGTCTCCCTATATTGCTCAGTCTGGTCTTGAGCTTGCTGTCCTCCTGTGTGACTAGGATTATAGGCCTGAGTCACCATACTCAGCTTCAAATTTTTTTTCAATAGACAAAAATATGGATGTAGTAGAAAAAATAAGGGTTTGGAACAAAGACACATGTGTACATGGCAAAAATGCTCGCCATGTATTTAGAATTGAGTATTGGGCTAATAAAAAGTTGTATTATTTATGTTTGCCAGAGAGCAATAATCTATCCATAGTTTTTTTAATAGGGTGCCAAATCTAACCAATTCATGATAGCTTTATTCATTTCAAAACCAGCATACTAGGTTTTCCTTGTTTACAATGAACAATTAAAAAAAAAAGAATAAAGAAAGTAGAGAGGAATGATTGTTGGGTAAGGGGTTGAATGATGTGGAAACTGATATATAAATTCCTAAAGCAATAGAACTTGTAGTTAGGACTATATGGCTACATTAAGCACACCTATTATGTCTTGAACCACACCTTGGAAATTCATTAATCTTAACAAATGGTATTCCTTACAGATCCATTAAAGTTAACATACTGATAAAGGAGTTTTGAACTATATGAAGTGACCATTTAGTCAAAGAAAGGTCATGTGTTGAGATTAGAAAATTATCTTCCCATCTATTGATATTGCTATGCATAGTTAGGAAGTTTTTATGAGAAAATATTTAGTCTGGCCATTTGTCTCAGCTCCCCTGAGTCCTTACAGCTTCATCGTATTAACTTATGAGGATATGCATGGGGTGAATTAAAGAAATCTAGGGAGAATTATTCATCTTTGTGTTTCACTGACCATTTTTAGTCATGCATGGTGGAGAGGTTTGTTGACCAGTGTGAAAGCAGTAGAGCAGACAGGCTTCTCTCCTAGAACTACTGAGCTTGTGTGCCCCTTTAGTAGCTGTGTGGTGGGTAGTTCTTTTGAAGGGACAGGGTATCTCCATTCACCTTCAAACAAGTGAAAACGTTTTCCTTACAGGAATAGGCTAAAAGAAAATAAAAAGTAGGGAAAGGAAGACAGACAGGATATTCAAACACTCCACGGCTAGACACTAATAACCATTTGCTTTCAAAGGCAGTACCAGAGTCCAGTGACTATTATTAGAAGTTATGGCAATCTCTATGATGGTTAAATAAATGGTTCTTGTCCCATTCCCTAAATACTCACTTTTCTAGGTAAATGGCATATCCTCTGTTAGAAGACATTTTTCTCTACAAGTGACTATATGCCTAAAAATATTGTCTTCATCTACCACATCTGTTTCCCAGTAAAGGCCCCCATTATGTAACCTATAGTACAGAGAATGGCATAATACTTTGTTCAGGGGCAAAGCAAGAGGGAACAAGGCAAGGAGTAGGGAGGTAGAAACAAGGCAAGGAGTAGGGAGGTAGAACATATAATACTCCTTCTCCTTGATGGGTCCAAAAATAGCCCTGTAAAGCTTTGTAATCACCTCACATTCTCTCTTCACCAAAACAAATGGAGAAGCATAATATTTCTGACTCATCATACATTCCAAATTATGATAGCTATTGTCTCTCATGAGAATTGCCTCATCACAATTGATACTTCCATGCTATTCAGCCTCTATTGTTCTTTATTTAAAACTTAACAAATGCAGATCTTTTCCAGAAAATGAATCATCCTTCATTGTTTCTACTTATTAACTAGAAATAATTATTAAAATCACAATAGGCTGAACACTGGTGACATAACAGCTATGTATTAGTGTGAAGTATGTGAGGCCTCTGTGCCAGTCACTGCAGGGACAAAAGGATGACACTAACGATCCCTGTCCATAAGGAACTCTCTAATAGAAGAGACAAGACAGGTAACCCCTGCCCATGGATGGGGAAAACACAAAATACCAAGTTGTTCAAAGATGGGAATGATCATGTGTGCTTGAAGCCATCAGCAAACACTTCTGGCTGCACAGAGATGGCAGGATTTTGATGGAGGAGCAGAAGTAGGGAGTGCATTCTAGGTGGAGAGACAGCCAGAACAAATACAGTAAGGCATGGCACCAGTTTGAGAACACTCAGTATCCAAGTTGGCTAAAGCTTTAGTGTAAATATATTGGGGAAGGGGTAGGGCTTCAGGTTTAGCAACATTATTTGGTGCCTATCTAAAATTCAAATTAAACCAAGGGGTTTGTATCTGGAAACTCTCAAGGCACCTTGGATTCCAAGCTGAGAGTCTTTACCTGATTAGCATTTTGGAATGGGGGTACATTAGTGTGACCACATTTGCATTTTGGAGATATTATTCTGGTATGAGAGTTGACCTGGATCAAGAAGAACAGAAGGTGAAATAATACAGGCAATTAGGCGGCCTATGCTACAGCTTAGTACAAATTAGTAAAAGATGTGCCTTCCTCTGGAGGACACTGCCCCACATGTGTCTCATAGAGCAAGGTCTGGATTTCTTCTCCTTCTTGTTCTCCTGAGTCAAAGGTCAAAGTCCTGAAAGATTACCCCATACAAGTAGGCCTCTATTGGGACATTCCAGGGGAAATTCAGCAAAGGTCACAGCACTGGTTAAAACAGAATAAACAAAAAACATGCTGAGCTGATGTGAAGCCCACGAAGTTTTAGATACTTTAGGGCTACAGTTCACAGTGTGCTCTGTTGACTCCTTAGGGTCTCCAAGACATTTTCAAGGGCTCTGGTTAGTAAAAATGAATCTGACAATATCACCAAGACATTGTTTGCTGTTTTCTCTGGGTTGACATTTGCACTGATGGTGGGAGCAGTGGGGGGTAACACTGCTGGTTGTCTTGCTTGTGAACCAAGTCAGCAACACCAAACTGACCTCATGGTTACTGTATTTTCCACCTCCCAGCACTCACAGCAAAAACAAAAAAGCAGCAAAAACTGTTAATTTTATTAAATTATAGCTCTTGAATGCACACTATAAAACATTCTGGTTGATGAAACAAGAAACATGCAAAATGCTTCTGTATACTAAAATGAAAGCTGGTTCCTTCTCTTGAAGAGGACTCGCTCTCTCCCTTGAGAATGTCCCCTTTTCCCCTTCCTGATCCCTTCTAATAAACTCATGCCTCTACTCTGAAAAACATGCCTGAAATCATTCTGGCGTGATAGCAAGAATAGGACTGAAGAGGGGCCCTTCTCTGTGGCCTCAGCTTTGTGCATTTGGTGTTTGCTGCCTGGTTATCATGGTTTACTGTGATTCCTTTCCTGGTTACTTTCTTCATTTAGTCTTTTCTGAACCTCTGTTCTCCACTTCAGATTCTTGGTAACTAGAGGAAACATCTTGACATAATTGATGTTTTTTGTTTGTTTGTTTTGGCTACAGCACCCTCTAGTAAGGACTAAACACTCTCTTGATTGGAACTCAGATGTCACAGCCCTTAGGTTTAAGAATTGAGGCTTTCATCTTTGGTCTTTTTGGGGGACAAAGCTTGCCCACTGGCAATTGAAAGGTTCTTGGCAAAGGGAATGTCTTTGTGAAATATGAAGGCTAGCAGTTATAAGATTTTGAATCACAATGCCCATTAGGTTGAAGAGATCTTTTTCTCTGCCTCTTATCCTCTCATCTTTATCTCTAGACCTCCTGGGACCTCACTGAAGACTCATTGGTGGGAACTATAATTCACCTCTAAGCATGCTCCCTGCCCTATGTATGCTTTGCCCAGTTACCCACCTGCTACTCCCATGGACCTTTGGACTGCCCTGATACTAAATACTCTTAACCATTTATGCCCTACTGTTAGAGCACAAGAACTTAGGGTCACTTTCCCCCAACTTTGCCCTGTCAGCAGTGGCCTGATCCAATCAATACCCAAACACTCTAAACAAATTTAGAGACTTGAGTCCTCTAGGGGAGGAATGTTAAGTAGGTCATCAGCTGTGAGTGGGTGAGCAAGGAAAGGATCATGAAGGGTGACTAAACTCCATGAGGAGCCTTATTCTGACAGGCAAACACTTGGGAGATGATTCCAGGAGTGTTAAAATCTCCCTCAGCCAAAATTATATCTACTTAAGAAAATTATTGTTTCATGATGATGTCACACCCTATCTGGTGGCCTGGACCCTTCTTTATTACCAAAGTTTTCACAACCCCTAATCACTCTGACAATCAAAATATCTAAATCTTCACAAAGAAAGCTTGCTGAGGGCTGTTCAAAGTGTAAAAACAAAACAGAAACAGGAGACTCAATTTCCTTAAAATCTCCCAACTCTGAGTGCCATGCCATCTCTCTTTTTACTTTAACTTTTCCTTTTTCATTATATTTATTTTTTAGATGTTGATGGGCCTTTATTTTATTCATTTATTTATATGTGGTGCTGAGAATAGAACCCAGTGCCTCACACATGCTAGGCAAGTGCTCTACCACTGAGCCACAACCCCAGCCCACACCATCCTCTCTTTGAGGTGATCCATGCAGTTCCTGTGCTGTCAGTGAAGTCAAGAGGTGGACCTGGGTGGAACTCTCTAGAAACCTCCCTGGGAATCCCAATAAAACTGGAGAGCAGGAGAGGTATGGTGGACTTCGCATCTCTAAGAGGACCCACTCTTCCTCTTTTCCTTTTTCCTATTCCTTTTAATAAACTCATGCCTTTTACTATAAAAACAAACAAACAAACAAACATAAACAAGAACAACAACAAAAAGCCAAGTTACCCTGAAGGGGAAAACGTTTGTGAGTTTGTGACTCTTTTCAGAGACTAGATCCTGTAACTCAGGGAGATAAGGATGATTTCTCCTAACCATAAAATCTGTAGGAATGTATGGCTAAGAATCCAGTTAGAACCAGTCAGCAAGGGCTTAAGTGACTTAGAATTGTCATGGTAATAGGGACTTGAAAGTCTAATGTCATTCTGCTGTCAGTCAAGAGTCAAGAAGGTGAACCTGGGTGAGACTTTCTAAAATTTCTCTGAGACCCCCAATAAAACTGGAGAGCAAGAGACGTACACTGTTCCTCTCTTCTCTGAGAGGACCCACTCTCTTCCTTGAAAGTGTCCCTTTCCCTTTTCCTATCCCTTCAATAAACTCCTTGCCTGATACTCTGAGCGACATGTCTAAAATCTTTCTGACATGATCATAAGAATTGAAGTTTGAAGGGGCGCTTTTGCACTGCCTCAGTTTCCTGGGGGGCCCCAGTCCTGCAACAGAAGCAGGGATAAGAATTCAGTTGCCCTAAAGCCAGCCATTAAACGTTTGCAAAAATATAAAACAATACTATACTTCTCACAATATTTTTTTTGGTTTATAAAAATATTATTTTTATACAATACTTTATGTTAACTTGTAATGAATTTACTATTGCTATACTTAAATTTTTATATATACATGTATGTATTTGTATATATATATTTTAAGACATATAAAAATATATATATTTAAAATTGTTTTAAAATATATTATGGCTAAGAACTTTAGATATCATTCTCTTGGGTCCTTATTTTTAAAAGTATAAGTAAATCCTAACATCAGAGTTTGAGAACCCTTGCTGAAGACTAAGAAGGAAATTGAGGCTTCAAATATAAAAGACTCAGTGAATTGTGGGGCCCTTAACAGAATGAAAAGTAAAGAAAGGAAGTTGGAATGGGGTGTGAGGAGGTAATAGTTTGTTCAATTCTGATCGTGCTGAGCTCACGTAGAACCTGAAGGTGAAATCCAGTAGGAAGCTGCAAATACACATCTGGACCGTGAGAAAGAGAAAGATCTGACGCAAAGACACAGATTTGTAATTTACATTCATAAGGGTAGTAATTGGGAACAAAAGATTTGCTCCATTTGATAGGAAAACCAGAATGAGCAAATCTAGAGGTGAAAGTTATCCACACTTAAGCAGTGAAAGGAACAAGAAAAAAGCAGGAAAGAGAAAGATATCTATAGAAGGAGAAAAACCAGAGCAACGAAAACTAATGTATTGTTTACCTGGTTATTTTCATCAAATACTAAGGACTAGTCATCAAGCTAGGCAGTTGACACAAATTCTCCTATTTAAATTATCGGAGTGACCTTTGGTAGTATTAATAATCTCATTTTGTAGATGAGGAAGATGAGGCTGGACTCTTGACCACTATGCTTGGTTCTGGACTTGGAGAGGATGTTTAATAAAGTCAAATTCTGCAGAGAAGGTGAACGAGCAGCTGGAAAAGGCAAGTGAGTGGGAAGAGGTAGTCACAGGGACTTTCTGGGCATTGAGTGGCACAGCATTTGGAAAAGAGAGAGTAAAACATAGGGCAAAGTATCTCTGAGAAAAACTATAGGGTGATAGGAAGCTTAAGGCTGGAGAAGATGAATATTTCAGGAATGCCTGTTCTATTTTAATACGGGTGGGGGCATTTTGATTTGTATACTATTTTACATAGATCTGTATAGAATTTTTCTAATTCTAAGGGGTCAGATATGAATGTAAGAAGCATCGAGTTCCTAGGACAATGTAAATGTAGTGTGTCCATGTTCTCCATTCATTTCAACCTGCCCCAGAACTGGCTTTTATAGCTGTCATTCTCATAGTGTTAAGAGCAGGAGTCAATGTGAGGAATCTGACTGAAAATCACATTCGGAACCTTTTAGAATGCCTTTCTCATCCTGTTGTTAGGGCTGGAAATGTGCCCCTAGTCTCCTGTTTGGGTTTTTGCTGCCCTATTGCAGTACTGAGGTCAGGACACAGATGCTCTGGTGTGAAGACAGAGTCAAAATAATTTAATTACTCATTCAGATGGTATATTTTCCTTGCAGATATGCAAATCTCAAATGCTTGCAGATTGAAGCTTTTAATAAGGGGAAGAGGTGAACAAATTATTAATATTAATAATTAATGTCTTTCAAATGATCTTTGGAAGTGTGCATATAATTTGTGAACATTAACTTCAAAACTATCCTTTCTGGAATGAATTGGGTGATAATTGCAATGATTGTGAAGCACTTACTACAGTCTTCCATCTAGATAGAGCATTACAGGTGAAAGAACAAAATTAGATGAAATGAGGAAGCTCTGCCCTGAACCAGTCAAGAAAGCAAGTGGGATTCACTCTGGTTCTCATTAAGTAACATGTCATCTAAGTGCTTAGCTTGGCACCTTCCACTTTGTAAGGACTCAATAACCGCTAAGTGGGTCTGAAATGGTTCCCATAAATCAGTGTGTGTGACAGGGGCATATAAAATACGAGATGGAGTAGATAATCACCCCTGTGTGGTGACTTAATGAGGCTGGCACTGTCTCTCCACCTGAGATCTTATGCCAACTAATGTGCTGCAGCACCTATCATTCCGTTGCAGTTGCTTCTGATTTTGGCCTTTGAGTTAAACCCAAATTTCTAATCAGCACTCACATTCCCTAATTCAAGCATTGCCCGCACCTCCACCCAGAAAATTATTAAGATACTAACAGCGTAACGTGAATTAGCTTATAGTTCCTTCCTTCTATGAAGTAAAGGTTTGTCATGCAAAGCTAAATGGCCACAGGTAAGGGAGAGGAGTTCTTTGAAAGGAAAGGGGCTTTTTGCAGTGAGGCTATTTATGCTTCATAATTCACCTTCTTTCCTTACCACTATTCAGGGGTAGATCATCAGCACAGCCTTCATCCCTAAAGTCCTTTTTCCCAAGGAAAGAGCCCAATTATAATTTTTTTAAGAAGGCCATTATTTTTTTATACCTGTTTTATTTATTTATTCTTATGTGGTGCTGAGGATCGAACCCAATGCCTCACACGTGCTAAGCAGCGCTCTACCACTGAGCTACAACCTCATCCCCCAATTATAATTTCAATTTGCACTAGAAGCTGGCAAGGAAAATACTGTAATCTTAATGTGCATCACTAAACATTCCTGCTAAACCACCATTCTTTTCCCTCTCCATGTGGCACCTGTTTTTATTTACCTCCCCTGGCTTTTGTCCCTTACTAGCATTTTACAAGATGTGGAAAGATTTATTTACCCAGGGACACTCTCGCAGGAACAGCTCTTCGGTCAATCCAGAATGAAACCCACGAAAGCATCACCATCAACATGGCTGGAAAATAGGTTTTTAGCACAAAGAAGAAAATGTGCCTCCTTAGCACAAAATTGATGAAAAGCCTATAGTACCAACCTACAAAAAAAGAGCCAAAGTTTTCATTAGAACAGGCTTCCTTCTGGCCATACTACACTTGGTGATGCAACATGCTTCTTGAGACTAAAAGGTCTTAGAGGATATGGAGCTGGATAAACCCAAATCTTTTTCCAGCCCTAGCTGGAACTTGAGCCTGGCACTCCATCAATGTTTGTTCAATGACTAAACTTCAGCATGCTTAATTATTTGACTCAAATATCCCCTTAACTTCCATACCTGCAGTTCAGGGATGAATAGTAATCATATTGTGTAGGGTGGTCTTTAAAGACAATATATTATGTTTGTACTATTTCTACAAGAAGGAAAGTCTTCAACACATGACTGATGCCTACATCTAATAGTCAATGAACCCTTTATTAGCTATAACAAAGAGAACATTTTATCTGAGAGAAAAAGTTCACAGTAAGTACAAGGTCATTGCATTCTAACTTGGAATCTAGACATATAGGAATTCAAATAGGAAAGAGAAGGTCATCTCTGAACTATTTTCATTATTTTAAAGTCTCATGGACACCATAATGTGACTGTGATAAATATGCAAAAAATAACCCAAAAGATGATTTTTTTTCATGTTGTTGGAGTTATATAGACTCCTATTGGTAGTATTGGTTATTTGGTCTGATTAATAGCAAAAATTGTGGTCATATCCACACAAATATTTTGTTCAGGTTTCCCTTTTCACACTGATCAAAAGGAAGTAGAGCTGAGTTTTTCTGGATCAGTTGTAGGACTTCTCTGAGCACCATTCTGTAATGACCACACATCAGATTTTATTCAATACTTTACCTTGCTTTGCATTTTTCTTTATTACTCACACATTTCTAATTCAGATTACCTTGCTTTATTTCACAATAACTGTGATGCCAATCTTTTTAAATCTTTGCTAAAACAAAGCAATGAATAATGAAGTGAATAAGCCTGAAAATACACTTGTTATGAATAAGCGGTAAGATTAGTTTTTTTATGACTAATACAGTTTATTTTAATTGAAATGATTCAAAACTCAGAGACTATAGATTATAAATTATAAAACAAAAATCATAGGTATTGCAACATTAGAGAACCCTTCCCCTAGTTTTAGTAATAATTTTGTAGAAAACTCAAGATGGCACCTTTTGGACTGATCCTAGAAACATTTAGGTATGTGGTCTAAAATATATGCCAAATTAACCCACACTGAATTGGCAGGCTCTCCTCCTAGTCTCCCATTCTTAAGTGCTCATTATCCTTCTCTCTCTGTCTCTCTGTCTCTCTCTCTTTTTTTTTTTTTTTACCACATTCTAATGTTCTCTCTCATTGCCAGTTAATTTATATTTAAACACGATTCAAAAACACCAAATAATTTCATTACCGGGGTAACAAAAGATACTCTCAGTTCATTATAAGGTTAAAATATATGTTGTTTGGAGCTATACATTGTCTCATATGTGTCCCTCACTTTATTATTGTGTGCAATTGAGAGTTTAAATTGTGACTGTGGAGTACAATTGCACCACATTTACCCCTATAACTTTGTATAATTATTGAGGTTAAAAGCAATAAGAAATACCTATTAAAGTAATTCATAAAGAAAGTCATGGTTACTATATAATCATTCCTTGGGAATACAAACATCTGCAATCATCTGTCCTTGGTACCAAGACCCCCTAAGACATAAAAATCTATGGAAGCTCAAGTCCCTCACATAAAATTGTATATTTACATATAATTTATGCATATGCTCCAGTGTACTTTAAATCATTTCTAAATTATTAGTGATATCTAATACAATTTAATTACTATATAAATAGTTGTTATAATGTATTGTTTATGGAATAATGACAGAAAGTTTGTATTTGTTCAGTATAGAAGTCCCCTCCTTTATAAAATATTTGCTGTCTATGGTTGGTTGAATCCATGGAGGCAGAACCCACAGATACAGAGGGCCACCTGAGCGGTCTGGAGTTTATTATTAAGTCTTGAAATAAATTTAGGAAACTGCATTCTTTCTTAGGTTAGGGACTAAACTCAGGGCCTTGTCCATGTAGAGGAAGCGCTCTACCACTGAGCTACATCCTGTATCATTCCTTTATTCATACTTTTCTGGAGAATGATTATCTAGTTTCTGAGGTAGAGGTGTGGGTAACCAGAAAGGAGAAATGCTACTTTGTCCTGTGGTTCTTTGAGAAAGGGAAGACTGGGAATGGTACTGTGGTTAAATCTAGACCAGGAGAAATTCCTTTACCAACCTGGAAAAGTAGTGTTGGAACAGTGTGGAGCCATCATTTTGGATGGTGTAAGAGTCTGACTCCATATTGATGCTGGACTGCTGAGAGCTCTGAAGCCCTATTTCTACTTCCCCTTCTGCCCCTCATCTGAGAGAGCTGATGAAAAAAAAGCCCAAGTACACTCTCTGTGTGTACCTTTGAGAAGTTCAGAAATGCAAGTCCTGACACATGAAAGGAACCCCTGCTTAGCTCCACCCCCAAACCACCATAAAACCAGCCATGCCTTTCTGTTCTCCCAGCACATGTTTAGACCTGCTTGGGAGCCTGTGCTGCTCCTTTTAGAAAGGCCATTATGTGAGTAAGAATTCCCTTCATATCATTTGTTATGTGCATGGGCATCATCAGTTTGATATCTGAATCAAATTTTAGAGTGCATGTGGGGGCCCATCTACTTCCATCAGACTGCCACACAGTAGAAAAAAAAGAGGAATTAGAGAAAGAGAGAAAATGGCTGGAGAATTGGAAGCCAGGAAAATGAAACAGAGGGGAAGTATTGGAGGAGTAAGTACCAAGAAAAAATAAAGTTTTTATACCTAGAAACTGTTACCTTCAATGGCCTTTGACACTAAAGCCCTAGACTGTATTCAAAAGATCATGATGTTGATGTTGATAACCATGATAAAGTGATGTTGGCTACTAACTAATATTTATTGAGCGTTTTCCATATGGGAAATAGTACTCCAAATTGTTTCAGTGTGTAAATGCATGTCTCCTCACAATCCTATGAGGTAGAGAGGATCATGAAAATCATCTAGAGATGAGGAAATGGAGGGTTAGAGAGATGAGGCAAATCATCCAAGGTCACACTGCTAATAAGAGATCAAGGTTTGAGCTTGGGCAGCCTCTGCCCAGTACGTGGGCAGCAAGTGCATTATGCTGTGAAAACTAATCCATTGGGGCAGGTGCCATTTCTTTTTTCTTTGTGTATCTACAGTACATGATCATGAGGCACATCGAAAGGGCTGAGGGGCAGAAGCCCTCACTCACTTGTTAATGTTGAGAGATTGTAGGGGTGTTTTCTTTTGTTTGGTTTGGTACAGTGGCAATGGGAACATTGAAATTGATGCCAAGGAAAAATATTGAGGACCTGTGGTTCAGCTATAAAATGGAAACTAAGATTCCATAACTATATTTCTAGCTCTTCTAACCAGTTTTTCAGTATAGATGATTTGAGAGTGGTGGTTACGGTTGATGGTTGTAAATAATAGGAATGAAGAAAAAGTGTCAAAAATATTTTTGATGAAGCTAATATATTTAGACAAGATACTAATCTGGGAAAGACACTTGAGTTTGACTTTCAGGAGATGATGTTTAAAAATTCATGGATAATGTGAGACAGAACTATCACATATTTGTGAATAGAAATAAACGTCTAAATATGATCTTTGAGAAACCTTGGGAACAGGTTTGATGAAGGGAACTCGGATATGATTATATTTGAATACAACATCCAAAATGTTTTACTCTTGTATCTTTTCTAATTCTTAGAGTCCATTTTAATGCTTCTCATTTAAAATGTGTCCATCTTAGCAAAATAAAAAAATATAAAGTGTTAAAATGAAATAAAATCTCCCCAATCTATACCCACTCCTTAGATATAACTTTGGTTAATCTGTAGACTTTTAAAATGCACACACATATGTACAAATATACAAACACACACGTGTTTAATCCTTTCTTCAATAACAAACATGAGATTGTATTATATGTATATAATCTTTTGTAAGTTGCTTTTTGAATTTTTTGAAATGTATTATGATTAATTCTCCATCTCATTCCACATACAACCTGTACATTCAGCTGTACATTCAACCCTAACTCTGTTGTTTCCCAATTTTCTTAGGAACCAAAATTCTATTTCTTGAATGTTAAGAGTTTGTAGTTCATTTTAAAACACTTAAAAGCAGCTTTGTGAGCAGTAAGATTTCTGGTGTAAGTAGTTTGTCTGAATTTTGACAGACTCCAAACATGACCAGAAAAAAAATCAGCTAGTGTTGAGCCTGCCTGGCAGGACTTGAAAGGTGGACAATTACAAATAGAGAGACAGTGAAGCCAATGGAGTGGCTTAGGGGTGAAGTTAGAATTTGGAAGTAAAATTTAACCTTTTCTTTTAAAGAGAAGAGCTGGATTATATTCATGGATGCTTTTGCTTCAAATCTTAAGAGATACCATTACTATTATTATACATGTTTATCTATCTATCTATCTAGTGCAGGGAATAATATGAATGTATTTTTATGCTTTATATATATCACATTATGTTAGCATTAAATATTGCAATGTTCTAGTCACTATTGACATGAGGTGAGGTCAGAGCAGTAGGCAGGAAGAAGATCAAGTAGAGAAGCCTGAGTCTGGTTGTAAATGTGATCAAATACACTGAAGGTTTTGAGCAGGAAAGAACTATGATCTTTATGTTTCAAAAGATCACTGTCTGCTGTACTGAGAATAGAATGGAGGTGCCAGAGGAAGCAATGTGTGTGGTTAGAGGTGTTTGCATGAGGAGTAAGAAATAATATATTAGAACAGTAGAGGCAGCTAGCTGCCTGTGAAAAGGAGGGGTGATATTTTTGGCCAAATAGGACACTTGTTTGGATTCAGGTCTCTTCATATGTTGTGGTACTTAGCAAACAGTAGGGGCTCAATAAATGCTGATTAATTGTCCACATAAAATGACGTACCTGTGCTGCTATAGAAAGCTAATCCACTGGATGCACTGAACTCCTCAATGAAGAACTGAGAAAGGGAAATATGCTCTTCAGTATTTAAGGACTTGTTCCCATATCTCCAGTAGAGCATTAGATCCTCCTCACTGTAGGCATCTAAAACAAGATAATATCATTCTCATAACTGCACAAAGCTCTTAGCAGTTACACAATGCCTATAACCATGTTTTGTACAGTTTTGTAACATCAGTGCCTGGTCCAATGATATATATATTTTAGGTGTAGACAAGCATTTACTAATAGACTGATCATATCCACACCTCTAAAAGAAAAAAAAATCCTTGAAAAATTAGACCTTGATGAATAGGAGCATGTGAAAGCTTGTCTGGCGTCCACAAGCTTGTCTGGTTAAAACTCTCCAAATAGCTGCTCCCCATTAGGTGCCTTCTCTCACAAAGTAAATCCAGAATGGTGTTGGAATGACACCATAGCATTGCTTCACAATCTCAGAGTTGACTCCAAGATCTCATGCCTCTTTAATTCTGTACCTCTCTTGGATGAAATTCCAAAATGAGCCTGGCCTGGTGGTACATGCCTGTAACACCAGCAGCTCAGGAGGCTGAGGCAGGAGAATTGCAGGTTCAAAGCCAGCCTCAGCAACTTGGTGAGGCCCTAAGCAACTCAGTGAAACCCTGTCTCTAGAAAAATATAAAAAACGTTTGAAGATGTGGCTCAGTGGTTAAGCAGCCCTGGGTTCAATTCCTGGTACTAAAAAAGAAAACAACAACCAAAAGAAAAAAAAGAAAAGAAAGAAATTAAGAAAATGAACCTAGCTTATAAGGAATTTTCCTTTAAATCACATAGTGTTATAGAAAGTTTCTAATAGATCTGAGAAGGAATGTATATATATATATATATATATATATATATGACACATCTATTGTCTTTCCTAGCATTTTGGTTATATTATGAAAAATTGCAGTCAGCTTTTAAGATATCTTATCAAAAATAGTTGTTAGGTCAAAGTAAATGACAAGGAGCCAGATAAGTCCTTTTACAGGGCTTTGATTAGAAGTCTATGTCTAGAGTGGGATTTTCCTGGGGAAAACTTAATGGAGGATTGTGAGTAGATTTAATAATAAAATTCCAGAGCTTTACAGATGTGGAAAGTGTATGTCAGCTTACGTAATAATGTTAGAAGAATAAACTTTTTTAGGGAGCTGTTACTTCATAACCATTGTGGAAACTGCAAAAATAAGTAATGATGAAAGCATTTTTTCCTCCGTATCTTCTCATTTGAAAGATAAACTGCCTTCATCCTTAGTAAAAGCAAAAACAAAACAAAACAAAACAAAATTCCCACAACTGTTTTGAAAAATGCATCAAGAATTTTAAACGCTTGCTAAGACCATACTTATTTCTGTGCAAGCATGTGATGTTGTGTTCAGATGATATGGATTCACTGCATCAGGAAATAAGACTTACAGCTTTCCAGTTCAAGAGAACAATTTTGAGTGTCAAGAGGAAACCTGCTGAAATCCATTAAGCACATGGCCGAAACTGTTATCCTATAAAAGGAATGAGAAAAGGAGAAATGCAGATCATTTAACCATATGGTCAAATTAGCATGCAACATTGAGGTTCCCTTATTGTTCACCTGTTTTGTGTGCCTTTCAAGAATAATGGAAAACAGGCGTTACTATCTTTTGTCCAAATAATGCGCAAGGAAGCAAAACCAGGAGGATGGATGATAATTGCTTAAGACACAGATTGATGAGTGCATTCCAGTTCCCATAATTGCTTCTAATTTCAATATCTCCTGTTCATCCCCCTCTGTGTTTTCTGGTTCTGATGTTTTCAGAAAAACACACTTCAAAGTGAGATGTTTTTAAATGTGGATACTAGGTGTTTCCCAAAAGCTCTCTTAAATATGAGATGAATTTAAATATGTTTGGCTTTTTGAAAGAACGAAATGTAAGTAGTCTCTAGTAGTAGTAAAAGGTTGGGATAATGGTAATAAAAATTGATAGGTGAAATATTTCCTTCACAAAGCAAGTTTACTTGAGGACATTCTCTTTGCAGCAGTGAGGGGGAAAGCCTGGAGCATGTTTAGTCATAGATCTTTGTGCACAATGCATAATTCAGGTGCTTTTAAGCCCAAAGGCTTACATGCTGATGAGGTTTATTTTTTCAATTTTTGTATCCTCCTAGATTTTCCTGGCTTCAGGCAGAGGCTGCTGTACTATGATCAGGCCTCAAAGTAGAAACTTTGGTACCCAGAATAGCAGATCAGAGGTTCATAAAAGGCCTCCAAGCAAGTCTGCAAAAAAACAAAGGGAACAGATGCTCCCACCCAGGGTGCTCCAGAACTAATCAGAGGAGTAGAACCATTTTATCTTCTGTGGTTGAATTCTACCGTCAATAGTCATACACCAAAACACCAAGCCAGGAAGAGTCTGGACGACTTTATGTAAGTAAAATATATGCATTCTGGTGCATTCTCAGTGTTTTAAAGCTGGACGGAACCTCTGAGGTCTTCTAGTCCATCTCCATAGTACATATGAAGAAATTAATGAGCAAGGAGTTTAGGTGGCTAGGCCATGTCAGAACCAAGCCCGGAACCAGGTGATCTGACTCTGTGTTTGGACTGGCTCTGTTGTTGGCTGAAAGAGCTGTGCCAACAACAATTTTGAATCTTTCTGAGCTTGGGGATCTCCAAGACCACCCTCAGGGGTAATGACTCATTAGAACGACTCACAGAACTCAGCAAAGTTCTTGTACTCATGGTTCCCTTTCCTACAATCAAAGAATTAAAATAAACAACAGGAAATGAGCACAGGGCAGGGGGTGGGGATCAGAAGCAAGTTCCCATTTGTTTTCTCCTAGTGGAGTTATGTAGACAGCTCAGCAATGGTGTGTGACAACCTGCATGGGGTATTGTAAATCAGGAAAGCTCATTCAAGCCTTGGTGTCTGTTATGGTTTGGATACTAGGTGTTTCCCAAAAGCTCTTGTGTTAATTTAGTAAAGCTCAGAGGTGAAATGATGGATCGTGAGAGCTGTAACCTAATTCATCCATAGTAGTTTGAATGGACTAACCAGGTGGTAACTGTAGGCAGCTGGGGAACTGCAGGCTGGAGGAAAAGGGTCACAGAGGATGTACCCTGAAGGATTCATCTTTCCCACAGTCCTTCCCTGCTGCTCTCTCTGCTTCCTGGCCACTGTGACTGGGCCAGCCCTCCTCAGCCATGCTCTTCCTCCATAATGTTCTGCCTCATCTTGGGCCCAGAGCAATGGAGTCGGCCCACCATGGACTGACCTAAGGCAATATAGACTTTTCCTTCTCTAAGTCATTCTTGTCTGGTATTTTGGTTACAGTGATGCTATTTTAATTGAGAGTTGGCCACATAAGCCATGGTTGGCTACCACATGGATGATTTCAGTCTCCAGCCCTCTGGAAGGTATGCAGATACCATATCACTCAGAACCCCTACAAGTCACATTGTGAGTGTAGATTATCTGACTTGACCCACAGACTACAGGTAAACAAAAAATACTTTTTTTGGGTAGAATATTCCAAGGGATTAGAGGTTACCTTACAGGAGACAGTCAAGGGTCAAATCTTTCTTTAGAATATGTATGGTAAGAAAAATCCAGTGAGTTAATCCTTTACCGGTCATCCTCTCACCAAAACAAATTAAAACACCTGATTCTTTGACCAAATATTGCTGTTCTGCCTTCAATTCCTAGTGAGGACTGACTCTAATATTTTTGAGTCTTTTCTTGGCACCAGGATTGAACCCAGGGGTGCTTTCCCACTGAGCCACATCCCTAACCCTTTTTATGTTTTATTTGGAGACAGGGTCTCAGTGAGTTGCTTAGGACCTCACTAAGTTGCTGAGGCTGGCTTTGAACTCGTGATCTTCCTGCCTCAGTCTCCTGAACAGCTGAGATTACAGGTGTGCACCACTGTGCCCAGCTTTTTTGAGTCTTATGTTTCTCCTGATTTAAAAGTCCTATTGAAAATAGTACTTTTCATTAATTTCACTTCTAAAAATATTGACAGCCTTTATAAAATGGCAAGCAACATTTCCTTTGTACAAGATATTTTTAGTGGGCAAAAGAACCTATAATAGTTTTCTGTTGCTACTGTATGAAACTAAAACACACTTGTTGGTTTAAAACAATAGGAATTTATTCTTTCACCGTTCTTAAGTCCAGAAGTCTGAGGTTAGTATCACTAGGCCAGAATTAAGGTATCAGAAAAGCCCTGATCCCTTAGAAATTCTGGGAGAGAAATACATCATCTCACGACTTCGAGGAGCTATCTGTATTCCTTGGTTTGTGGTCACCTTGTTTGGTGCTTTTCTGAGTCTATCAACTTATGTTAGCATTCAAATCCCAACCAGAAAATCCAGGATAATTTTCCTATTTTAAGATCTTCAATTTAATCACATTTACAAGGATCTTTTTTGCCATAAGGTAACCTTCATAGGTTCCAGGAATAAAGAGATGGATATCTTTTAGGGTGTCACTTTTCCAAGCTACTACAGAATCTTTCCGAGACTTCTATGACTTTTAAAAGAGTTGAATTGCTTAGTTTACTAAACATTTTAGAATATGTAAGTCACTCAGCATGTAGAGGACTCATCTGGATAAAAGAAAATATGGAGCATTAAAGACAGAGGGCTATTACCACATAGTATTATAACAAAAAAAAAAAAAAAAAAGAGGAAACTAAACATGAAGAAAAGAAAAGGAAATAAATTAATACTAACTTGAATGATGACTATTCCTTCCTGTGAAAAATGAAGAACACAGTCAATTATTTAGCTAGCACAAGATTGAAATACTGTTTGGTGGAGTACAGTGGTGGGGTGAAGTTCGTCAAGAGGAATAGCAGATTTGCATACCTAGAAAATTGTATGCCAGACTTATAAGTATTTCCAAAAGTCAGTTTTACTCTCTTTGTCCAATCAACATATACCCATATACCCAGGATGGCTATATTTAGAATATGAAACTGATTTTTAAAATCTGGGTATTAGAACCAGAGAATAGCACCTCTTCTTTGTGTCTCAGCACCATTAAACTGACAGCAGTGTTGTCAGTATAGTCTGAAGTGAGGCCCACCAGCTTTGGTGCAGATGGCTGTGGTCCAGGGAAGCAAAGACAATAGAGAGCCTTCCTTACCTGACACTGAAGAGGACATTTCCACCAGGGTCAACACGCAGCATGAAGTTCTCCACAGTTGTATCATGGATGAAGGATCTTTTAGAATGGACGAAAAAGATATCAGGCACCCAAATCTTTTTGATCAATCTGTGATCGAAGGTCATGCTTTTATTTGTTGTGCTAGGAAAGGAGAGTCTCTCATCTTTCCAGTAATGCCTGAGATAAAAAGTCATTGTAAAGTCCTAAGCAGAGAGAAAAGGAGACCAATGAAAAGCAGTAGGAACAGGGTGCAGGATCAATACTCTTGGTCCCAGGAGTGATTGCTATGGGTGTTAATGACTTGTAGGTGCGTGGCTTGTATTGTATTTTCAGGTAGGTTTAGGATGAAGCTAATGATTTTAAGTTGTGAGCTTCTCCTTCACATAGACTCTAGTGGATGCTGAGAGTTCCTGGGATGATAGAGTATTCATGCTGGGAAGGGAAACCATGTTGTCAATGGGAAGCAATTCTATGTGAGCATTCTGATAAATCCCCTGAAGAGAATGCAGATGAAAGGAACCTGAAACTTCCATATTTTGTCTATTATTTTATCGTGATTTCTCATTTTATTTATTATTTATTGCTTATTCTAAATAGATATCCACTTTTAACATTATTTTAGTACTTATAACTTTATGTTATTTTAGATAAAGCATATCTCCCAAATTGAATAAACTATAGTCCTGCAAAAACCTGGATACAGTATGTATTAGAGCTACTAGTGGAAAGCAAGCTGTCAGAGGTCTTGGGACAAAGAGGCTGAATCCAGAGAAAAGCATGGCCTGGTTTCCAGGGCCAATGAGAGGGCACAGGCCCTGTCTAAAGGCATTCAAAATTGAATTTCTTGATACTTTAGGTCCAGGAGGGTCAATACTAAAGTGCAAACTATGTACAAAACATATCTAGAAGCTGCATCTTACTAGGTACTAGGATACCTACCTGTTGGAGCCCTTCTTATACACTTGCATGTGCTGGAAACCAAAGAAATGCATCTATAGGGGATGGTGGAAAAGACAGTGGAACTGAGAAGAAAGAAATGAAATGTAAAGTATGATGCAGATATAAGGAAGTACAGCAATTAGGTGAGAATAGAGAAGTGGATATTAAAGATTTAAAACTATAAATATTTCTTCATTTAGCATAGATAAGTAAACTAAAAGGGCTAAACAACACTCTGAGAACACATGAACAAGAGAGGGGTAGGTGAAAAGAAGTGTAGGCCTGTGCATGGAAGTTAGCCGCCACAGCATGAAGGATTCTTGGAGTAAAACCCTGAAAATGATGTAAACGAAAAATGGCTCTTGTCATTATGTAGATAAAGAAGGTAATTTTAAGTTGGAAATAGGAAAAATAAAGTGGGAAAATTATGGTAGAGGATATTAAAACATTTAAAATGGCTAAAATGATAAAACCAGGATGAAGGGAGAGAAAGATTTTAAAAGTCTGTGCAAAATGGTGTAGGAGACAGACAGAGGCCACAGGGAAAGTTGATGAGATTAGCAAGTGATTTATTTCAAGTCTTAGGGTCAGTGGTGGGTAGAGAGTACTCCATGAAAACAATACAGTTGTTTCATTGCAAAATAAAATAGTGTTAATCTCTTCTGTATTTCTAGGAAATATCAGGAAATAGAGGTGATTTTCTTAATTTTTAGTCTTCTAAGTCAAAAAATACTTTGTTGTTTACAGATAAGTAAAATCACTATCAGTTGAAATTTCTGTAAGAAGCATATAAAGCTTGGTTCACTGGTCTGTCTTTTCATGGGTAAATTCACACAATTGTGATGACATAGTACACCTACATCATGATTATCCTTCTAATTAATTTCTCCTAGTTCGTATTGCATAACTCAAGACATCACGATGTTCTGCAGTGCCCTACTGCTGAGAAACCACTAGAAGGAAAAAAGAAGAGTAGGAAAGGAATGGGAATTGTAATCAAAGGCAGAAAGAATTGAAGAGAAGAGGACAAAATAACCACAACTTTATTATTATTGAGCAAAGTAGGAAAGATTAATGACATATGTAACTCAAATGATTTATTAAAACACCAATGATTTTGCTACTATTGATCTCATACTTTCAGAAACTTACCATGTTAACCTCCGAAATGCTGTCAATGCTTTCAACCTGGACATCTATACCCACTGGTACTGGGGACCCTACAGAAAGAACAATGGGTAAAATATTGAGAAATGCATGTCAATCATTTTGGAAATTTTCAAAACAGAGGGATCATTGTTCAAATATTGCAAATGAATTACTTTTTGAGTTTCTTGAAACAAATTTTTTCCATTTTCTATTGAATGAGTTACTACACATTCAATTATAATAATAGAGGCACGTGTAAATAAATGCTATTCTAGTCATCATTTCTCATTTGCTTGGGAACCTTTCAATATTTTTCTTCTATACTATGGAAGTGATGTCCCCAGTTTTATTTTTTTGCTTTAGTATTTTTTTTAGCTAGTAGTGAAAGGGTCAATATTTTAAAAACTTATCTAAGAGTGTGAAATATTATACATTTTATATGGTCATAGCTTTATCATTTAGTTTTAAGTATGAAATTGGATTCATATATATGTTAAAATAATTTATATACTTAAACGTATAACCTAACCCTAACCCTAACTACTCTCAACCTTATTGCCTATATAGTTTTTCAGCTAAAAATCACTTTTAACCATTGATGAAAAATATAAATGCTTCATGGAGAAATCCCAGATAGTTGTTTTAGTCAAGATTCTGGGATTTAGAGAAATTAGGCCTTAGAAACTTTCTTACTAGGCTGAATAATATTTGGATGTGCTACATGTGATGTATGTGTGCATAGATTCAACAGCCTTTTAAATACATACTGCTATGTAAAACAAGCTGTCTTCCTACTTTCTGTCACTCTTCTGTGATTCCCCCATTAATTGGCTGATGTTACCTTTACTATATGAACATCATATTTGCTTTTTTCTTCTATTTGTCCATAACCCCAGTATCATTCCTTACTTAGAAAGGCTTCAGTAAGTCAGGTACTGTTCTGGCACTAAAGTTTATTCTTGCCTCTGCCTTCAGGAATACCTTAGTTGCATCTTAACCTCCAACTTCTTCCTGTTGTGTTGGATCAATGACCTCTTATAATACTAATAGCAATCCTACAAATATTGTTGTTTACTGATAGTTTTAATTGATCATTAACTTGGAAACAGCTCAGTATTATTCCTTTATAGGATTCAGATTTAGTGACTATTTTTTTTTTGCCTTTTTTCTTAAATTAGTAGAGTATCAAAATAAAAATCCACCAAAATATCTTCTCCTTGGTTCTGCATGGTACTTCATGGTGAGTAAATATTCTCACTAATTCTAATATTCCAAGAGGATAAAAGATTTGGAGAAGTCTTAAAGGGGTGGCAGCATGTCCTAGATGAAGATCCAGCACTGGAGTCACAAAGACTAGAATTTGAACCTAGCTCCAAGACTGTTATGTGATGTATGGTAAGTGACATCTCTAAGCTTGGTTTCCTCACCTATGAAACCTGAGTAATGCTCACTGTAGAATCTCATGTGAGGCCTCTCTCTGTGCTTCCTGACCCTGCCATGAGCTGAGCAGCTTTCCTCCACTGGGCTCTTCCTCCAGTAAGAGTTACCTCATCTCTGGCCCAGAGTAATGGAGTCAGCCCTCTACGAACTGAGACCTCTGAAGTTGTGAGCCCCAAATAATCTTTTCATCCTCTAAGTTGTTGTCAGGTGTTTTGGACACACTGACAAGAAAGCTGATGAAAGCACTGCTGATGACTATTTATGCAAACCGGGGGACAACCTATAAAGCTGCCATCAAGGACACGGACATACCTGTGCTGGTGAAGCACTGGGTCCTTGGGATTTTTGAAGGCTGGTTTGACAGTGGAGCTGAGACATGGCTTGTCCATTAGAAATGAGTTCCAAATAGCTTAGATTTTTTCTTTCCTACCTCCAGATTTACACTGTTCTCCTGGGGAAGAATTCTTCCATTTCCAAGGTAAATGTGTGCCCTCAAAGCTGTCTGCCCTCATTTCTATTTCCTGTAAGCTCCATGTCCAGGTGCAACTCACTTCTGGGTCTAGATCTATGCTCTGGCTCTCTGAGGACCAAGTGGAGGGTGGGGGTTGGGGGTGGGGTGTGAAGGCAAGATGCAGAAACACAGAAGTTAGGATCTGCATAAAACTCCAAAGATCCTTTCTTTTTACAGATATGTAGCTGAGTCAAGAGAGAAAATGGCAGTAAAAGGTGTTAAAATCATGAAGTTTGTAGCCAGATAAACATAAGTTAGTGCAAAGCTTCTGTGAGTCGGTAAAATAGAGAAAGATGTATACCTTATGTCTTATTGTTGAGACTCCACGAAGAAATGCATGCCAGTTCCTTAGCCTAATCCCATTAAAATGTCTTAACAAGCAACTTTGAACTATTAGATCAGTGATAAATGTAACAGCATTAATAATGATGATTTTATAAGCAATTGTATTAAGTCTGTATGTGAAGTATTTAAAATATAACAAAAGTTAAATAAAGATCAAGTTTTCTGATTATGGTATTGCTTGCCTGGTGTCACTAACTAGGCACACATTTATTAACATTTTCATATACATAAAGCTATAACATCAATTTCTTTTTTATGCAAGCTGGAATGATGCAGGTTAAATACATCTTTATTTGCATGGATCATTTAAGATACATTATGTCATGTATTATCTCATGGTATCATTACAGAAATTTTTAAAGCTCCACTTGGCATATGAGGGAACTTATACTAAGAGGGACCATACAACACTGCCTGAAACCCATAGCTGGTTAATGACAGGGATATTACCAAGTCCTTCTGACCCTCAGTCCTCTTATGTTTCAGGCAGAGACTGTACAAGCAGCTTTTAACAGTACCCTTTGTCTCAACTCAGCAGCCAATATCTAGAGATTGCATTGAGGAAACAAAGAAATTGTCATCTATAAGACTGAAACAGAAAACCCTTAGTTATGGGAGATGTAATGAGTAGGGAAAACATAAATAAAGAAAATGAGTGCAATTTATAACCCAAGTTAAACAAAAAGCTCCCCTAAATTTATATCCTCTTGTTTCCACATAATGAGTCAATTAATCTTCTAATGCTTTATAAAAGTAAAAAAAAACACTGCAGCAGCAGCTGGTTTTAATGTTAAAGCTAATTAGGAAAACACATTAAGGCAAGGGAAGTGCTGAAGTTACATTTAGATCAAGAGGGAAGATCAAGTATGGTCATGTGTTTGTGTTATGGACAAGTATAAAGAAAGAGAAGAGAAATTAAAGCCCATCTTTTATATCCTGCAGTCTGATTTTCCCATGGAAGGCAATCATGTGGGAACATAGAATCGGGTCACTGATATAAGGAGCAGTTATGATAAAGATGGCAAGAAAAGGTTGAGGACTACATTTCACAGAGCTGCCAGACTGACACTTCTGACCAAAATTAGGGATTTTTTTTTTGTCTGAACTGACTGAATACATAAGCCATTTGAGCATCATTTAGCCCTAGTCTATGATTGTCAGAAAATTTTCTTAATTGTAAGATGATTTGCCACCTGTCACTAAGTAGCAGATTTCAATTGCATTTTTAATAACCTCGCAAAGTAGCCTCAGGAAAAGAAGATTTAAAAAATGCATTGTCACTTAAAAACATCTTAACAGATCAAACAAAGTGGAAATTTAGAGTTAATTTTATGTTTTTCTGGAGGCTGGGGATGCCACAGAGGATGGAGAGTGAAGGCATAAATATTTTGAGATAAAAGCGGTGGTAGGCATTTAGTAATCTATAGCAGCAGTTCTCAAACTGTAGAGCATAGGTGAATCACCTGGGGATCCTGTTACAATGCAGGTTTTTATTCAGGGCCTGAGCTTCTGCACTTATGGGAACTCCCAGGTGATTCTACAGCTGCTGGTCCTTGTACCACTTTGAGTGACAGGTGTCTGTGGGCTGCTTATTTAAAGGTTCACATTCAAGGACAGTGATTCTGTGACTCTGACTTTCAACGCCCTAAAGTAATCCCTTCAGAAACTCTTTCTTCTAGAACAGAAAGTAATTCGAGGAACCTAACCTGTTAGGAATTAGGGCAGCTTTTGGAATTGGTGTTGAGTACATCATGTTGAGCTTCCAAGTGCGGCGCCTGACAGTTGCAACCATTCCCGTGCGACTGGCGCCCTCTAGTGGTAATAAGACCAATAGCCGGCAAGTTTAACTCGATTTCCCGCGGCTGAGTAGTGATGATAGAGGAAAGATTTTTACAAAGTTTTCCTGGAATCATAGAGACCAAGGTACAGAACACTTGCCTGGTGGTTGTAGAGTACACTGTGGGAAAAATTTGATGGGGTAAGAAACAGTCTATTGAGAACGGTGGAAAACTTAAGCATTTTTGGAATTGTGGTAAAGATGATACATTTAAGAAATGGTGAAAGGGAGGGGAGGGGGGAGGGATGCTGATAATCTAAATGCGGTGGTTCTCAAAATGTGATTCGCAGACCAGCAGCATCAGCATCATCAAGGAATGATTTAGAAATGCAAATTGTTGGACTCACCCAGCTCCAGAGCATCAGAAATGCTGAGGGTGAGGCCTAGAGATCTGCATGGTAAGAACCCTTCATGTGATTCTGCTGTTCAGGAAAGTTTGAGTCTCCAGTGTAAGGAAATTAAGATCAAGTCCTTAGTATTGCAACCCGGTAGATTCCAGAAAATTAAAAAAACAATACGTAATAAAACAGCCCTCAACATAACCACTACCTAACATACCTTTTCAAAAAAGTTTTTTTTTCCTGTTAAATTATTTCTCAATGGCATTTACATGCCTGTTGACCATAAACATAATATGACAGGATGAAGTATGAAGTTTCCTTCATCCCACTTGAATGGTGAGTTATTAGTTATTCATCAAAAAGCTGTGCCTGTTCTACTGCCCAGAGGACCTTGCTTCTCACCCTCATCTACGCTGCCCTAGCTGCAAATTTCCAGGAGTCTGGAAAGTTGTCAGTTCAGGAATTTTTGGAGTGGAGACTTTGGGTTAAAGAAAAAAGAATCAGATGGGTTCAGAGAGTTCGTTTTAACTGGTTGGTTTCACCACACTCTGCACATTACTGGGAAACTTAGTGCCACCTGTGAATCTGAAGAGAATACGCTTTGATCCACGCATGCACCTCTCCCATGGCCTTCCCCTATCCTTCTGACTTGTCACAGGGCATTTAAGGGCTTAATAGAATGCCTAATGCTTTTATCAATTTTAATAATTAAAGGTGATAAACAGCAACAATAATTCAGCAAAATTCGTTCATTGGGAGCCATGGCATTTGACATACTATAGTTCTTCCATGAAAGCCAGGCATTCTAACTCATAAGAATATTGAACATGATTTTATAATTAATATCATGTTCTTCAATTTATAAATTGTGGATGAAAAAGTAAGTTGGTGTGTGGGCAGGATTATTTATTCATTCTTTACTAAACATCTTATTTACAATAGTGTGCACAGTAGAAAACAGGTGTGCGGGTTATTTACTCCATTAAGTCCTGTTTATGGAAGACCCTAAAAAACTGAAATTAATTCAGGCATAGTGGTGTGTGCCTGTAATCTCAGCAATTTAGGAGGCAGAGAGGAGGATTGCAAGTGCAAGGCCAGCCTCAGCATCGCAGCGAGGCCCTTAAGCAAATTAGTGAGAACTTGTCTCCCCCCAAAAAGTAAATAAATAAAAAGGACTAGGGATATAGCTCAGTGGTAAAGCCCGTGGATTCAATCCCAGTACCTTTCTCCCTCCCATCTCCCCAAAACTGAAACTGAACAAATATGCCATTTTTGGAAGCTTTGAAATAATTCTGTTTGAAATAATTCTAATTTTTAATAATTCTTTCATTTTGAGAAAAATTATAAATGTATGATTAGTAATTCTTATGGTTATTATTACATTAATAATATTAATGATAACAAATTCACAGTAAGTTCTACATTATGGATTTCCAACCTATTTTAATGACCTATGTTAATTTCATTGATGCATTTGCAGAATTGAAAACTTGTGACTTAATGAGTTAAAATGGATATTTTCAATTGTTCTTATTCAAGAGAAGATATCGTAAGTTTTTTTTTTAAACTCATGGTCTTATGTTTTTATCTTAATTGCTTCTGATTTTTAACTCCATTTTGGCAGTACAATGAGTTTTAACATGAGTTTTATAAAGATAATACTCACCTCCAAATCCAGGTCTTATTGCAAAGTCATGGTCCTCTATGTGGAGAAGTTGGTCATATTTCCGAGGCCTCACTTTGGTACTGTCATCTTTCCTCATTCTAATTTCTTGTTTGCTGTCCCACCCCAAGAGAAAAAGAAGACTTTTGAGATATATATGCTTTTGGATTTGGTGGGGGTACTGGAGATTGGACTCAGGGTGCTTTATTGCTGAGCTACACTCCCCAGTACTCTTTATTTTTTCTCTTGATACAGGATCTTGCTAAGTTGCTGAAGTTCTCACTAAGTTTCTGAGACTGACCTGGAACTTGAGATGCTCCTGCCTCAGCCTCCCAAGTCACTGGGATTATAGTGGTATACCACTGTGTCTGGCTAACTTCTGGATATTTTTATTGATTTTATTCATCTGCACTCGACATAGTGGGTTCTGAAATAATTACATAAAATCTCATTTTCTCAGTCATACTAAGCAAATGCCAACATTTGCTCTGTATTATGTAAGGGTGGAGCAGATATGATAAACCAAATTTTGGAGCACTTTAAATGACACAGTGAATATAGATTTAATGCCCAAACAGGCAATTTTTTTCTCACAGTATGGTTCATAGACTTGGGATATTTCAATTACCTGGGTGGAGGTGGTCAAAATTCACATTCATGTTTATATTCATGGACCCCCATCCCAGATCAACTAAATCAGCACTCATGGAAACAAACACTAAATAATTTTGGAGATCACTGAAATTGAGCAGACTCTGTATCAAAACAATGAAAAAAAATGAAATCATTGCAAAATTGTAAACTGATGAAAACCGTGTTTTACAAAGACAAAATAAATAGAAAATAGGGAAGCAGATTGAAATCCTGGCAGAATCCTGGCAGAGGTTCTAGAACATAAGGGACGGCAATGCTTGGACTCAGCAAGCCAATCTGTGAAGAACGTAAAGTATATGTTTACCCACAGTTCTCTAGGGCAAAGGCAACCTGAGAGTGGCCTCTCTGTAAGTGTCCTATCTCCCCAGGTCTGTGAACTTGGGTATATTGCTGGATTCTCAGACTCACTTCTGCCCTGAGATACCTGCTTCCCAGCGTCACTGTGAGTGTGGAGGCAGTGTCTGGGAGAGCCCAGCTCCTCTGTGAGGGGCAATCTTCTTATGCAGAAGACACTCCTCAGATCCCCTTTCTAGAAAAGTGTCGTAGTGGTCTGCAGCCACAGTAACACAACACTCTCATGTCATAGGACTTCTAGGTGAATCTACTTGCTCTGAATTCCCAATATCCATCTGGATCAACAAATATCTTCTTTAGACAATCAAGAGGTCAGTTTTAACACAAGACTCATTGAGGTGATATATTTTTTTAATTTTTGTACTTGGGATTTAAAAAAAATTTTGTACCTACAATTGAAACAAGGGGTGTTTAACCACTGAGTGATATCCCCTTTTTATTTTTTTATTTAGAGACAAGGTCTTGCTAGGTTACTGAGGCTGGACTTGAACTTGGGATCCTCCTGTCTCAGACTCTGGAGTGGCTGAGATTACAGGCCTGTGCCATTGTGCCTGGCTGGAGGAAATTTTTTAACTCAGTAAAATTACTTTGATAGGGAAGAATTTCAGATGGTGAAGCAGTTGAAAGGATATATCTTGGTATGTGGTCACCTGAGATCATCCAGTGTGGTCTTTCAACAGGACAGTTTCTGGAAACCTCAGACGTCTACAGACATACTTTTTCCAATGATAGGAATAAAGAAATTGGGAGGAAAAAAATCTCTTTTGAGTAGAAGGCATTGAGTTTGGCTTTAAATATGTCAAGCCATTTTATCTTATGAATAATGGAACAGAACTATTTCTTTAAAGATGCTTAGAATTAACTAGAAAAAAATCTTCTAAGGAGCTAAAATGAACTATTTATTAAAAAGTAGTAGCAGCTGGGTTTTGTTAAATGCCTACTATGTTCAAGGCACCATGCCAGATGTTGTGTAAATATTATCTTCTTTGGCATGCATCCAAATCATCTGGTTTCTAGGGCCTGATGCCCAGTTTCTGATTCAATAGCTTTTGGATATGAGAATTTGCATTTATTACAATCTCTCAGGAGAGTCCCTGCCCTAGAAAATAGTAGACATTTAATAAAAGCTAGCTACTTGTTATTATTTTAAGAAAAATGGAAATGTAACTTTGTAAACTCATGAAAATTACTCCTTTGCTAATAATATTTTAATAATACTATTAAATGACATGTCACTAATGTATCTTTTATAAAACTTATCTCTCTATGAGATTGGAAAGGATAAATTTTAATTAAGAATTCCAAGAACACTGAACACACAGACTGCTGTGAAATGTTCTCTTGGCAATACTTAAAAACACACACACCTGATCTTACCTGAGGGCTCTTCTGATACAGGATGAGATGTTTCATATTTATCTATTTTTACCATTTTTGTATCTTATATAGTTCCCAAAAAGGAATTTGCTCCTTGTATACTCTCTAAAGGAATTTTGGAAATCTATCTACTTCTCCACACATACTTAAATAGACATCTTCAATTTTTCCATCATAAGATTTTAAATTACTTAAATATTTATGACTATGGGAAAACTTATATTCATCCTTTAAATGTAGCAAATGCATCTGAATACTGACATTAAGCACTTAAAAATATATGAACAAATTCTTTAAAATATTATAAATTTTATAATGTTCCTTATTTTCTTTGAGCTTGTCTTTCCATTTTATTTCCCTCCAGAGAATTTTATCTATCTATCTATCTATCTATCTATCTATCTATCTATCTATCTATTTATTTACCAGGGATTGAACATGGGGGAGCTTTACCAAACCCAGGGGCACTTTTTCACTGAGCCATATCCTTAGCTCACCCCTCCTACCTTTTTTCTGAGACAGGGTCTCACTAAGTTACTTAGGGCTTCCCTAAGTTGATGAGGCTGGCGTTGAACTTATGCTTCTCCTGCCTCTGCCTTCTGATCTGCTGGGGTTACAGGTATGTGTCATTGCACCCAGTTTCTCTATAGAATTTTAACCACCCCATTATATGGCTTTGCAAGAAAAATGTGTGTACATCAAAATTAGCTTTTTTTTTTTGTTTTCTATAACCATTACAAATGAAGCAAAGCATGACTGCAGTAAATATCAATTCTTATTAAAATCAAGAATGAAATATTAGTGGAAATACATTTGTTTATAAAATGATGGTATATTTTTCCTAATTCTTTCATGTATAAGTAAGTGGATATTTCTCATTGCTAGAATGAAATTAGGTTTATCAAAAATTTTGTTTCTATTTTTTGTTTTTAATAGATAAAATGTTGAAAACCTTTGTTCATACATATGTAAGTATATGGAATTTGAATATTTTTAACATTGTCTTAGCAATATAACAATTATTTAAATTCCTTCTGACATGTTTTTCAATTTCACATTGTATGATCTATCAATAGTGATTTTTAATGGTTTATAACCTGACAAATTTATTAGGTTCTTTTTCTCTAGTTTTGTTGAGGAAATCATCTAGTTTGGAAAAGGATATATTAGAGTCATCTGCCCATCTTTGGGTCGGGGAATGTCTCTTTGTACCCAGGAAGTTATAATACCTGAGGCAATGCACAGAGTAGGATCTAGGAAGAGAGAGAAGCATACCTTAACTTTTTAAAGTTGAACAGAATAATCATTAAAGATAGGTGAGTTTTCGGGTGGAGTTTTTGCAAAGAGGTCATAAGGAAGTTAAATATCTGGAAACTGTTTAAAAACTATGCATGCCCATCTGCCCCTCAGATAGGCTGTGTTTTCCGATAGGGATACACTATACCTCAGGAATATAGGTGCCTGGTTTAAAGGCCTGTGGCTTATTAAAAATACACGAAAAAGTTAATGAAATCAAGAGAGTAATAAAGAAGCAAATACATTTACTAAAGGGGTTACTGTGTGACAGAGCATCAGGTTTAGCCCAGAACTTTCTAGTCTTATTCCAAGTATGCAATATTTTAAACCATTCTATGCCTTCTGGCCTCTTCCTCGTTCTAGAAGAAATTACTTCATTTTTAATAGTTACTGAGAGAAAGCTGTTGAATAACTCTGTCTGAGGAAAGGATCTTCTAAAAGTCCTGATGGGATCAAAGAAATCTCAATGGATGGAAGATCGGTATACCAGCATTCTTAATCTTTGCTTTAGCCCACGAAGTGCTGTGAACATTGTTAGAGGACAGCGGTGTACATCTTGGTAATAGCTGAGGTTTTCCTCTGCCTGAGGGCCTTTTCCTTCCTGGATTCTACAAAGGAAACTGCTTATATACTCCTGTCTCTCTTCAGTGTAAGAAACAACTATAATTTTGTGACTAAGATAGTGAAGGTCCAGAGGTGGGAAAGGCTAGACTTTGAGTCTTAAGTCTCTGGGGCCCTAAGAAGGTTTTTGAAGACGACATACTAAGGACAGAATTTAAAAGTACTGGAACTGGTTGAGAGAAAACAAATACACCTAACTCATTCTGATGCCTTAGACTCTCATAAATGGAAGGAAAAAACCCTTATTTTAATTGAGTCACAAACCCTCAGTTGGATGCTTTACAAAACTGTTTTCCCAAGGGGTTGGAGGCCTATATATCTGATTAGTCTACTAGAATCAGAACTTGAAAACAACTTGGCCTGACATGAATAGATTATTTGCCCAAGGGAGGTTCTAATTAACAAGCATATTTAAAAATTTAATTGTGAGAGTTAACAATGGGATACCAATTAAAACCACAACTACTATTTTATGCCTATTAAATGAGTAAAAGACAAAGAATAATGTTAGTGCCCTATACTGATAAGGATATGATGAAATGGAAATATTTAAACCTTGCAGGTGGAAGAATAATTATTGGTAAACTCTTTTAGAAATTCATCTCAGGAGCCATAAAGATATTTTATATGCTTTGAGTCAGTAATTCAATTCCAGAAAAATTATAATTTTTATTAGTAAAGGAAATAAGTACATACATGAAAATATTTATTGCTATTACTTATAGTAGTGCAAAGCTGAAAATAAATGTTCAATACTGAAGAAAGTTAATTCTCATTCTTTAATTCCAATTAATAATATGAAGTGATGAAAACTATCATTATATCTATGAAGCACTGTGGAAAAATGCTTAATTTAAGAAAATATAAAATAATTTCTATGTCATAACTTTAACTAGGTATATGGATTAGGATTAAAAGTGAATTTAGGGGCTGGGGTTGTGGCTCAGTGGTAGAGCGCTTGGCTAGCATGCGTGAGGCACTGGGTTCGATTCTCAGCACCACATACAAATAAATAAAATAAATAAAGATCCATCAACAACCAAAAAAAATTAAAAAAAAAAAAAGTGAATTTAGAAAAGAGAAGCCATAATGGAGATTATTTTGGTACTTTTCCATACAAAACACCATTATTGTTATAGCGTTATTTGTGTAATGATTTATAAATGATCTAGATGACATTGGACCTTTCCTCTAGAATTGCTCACATTTATCACTTTTCTTTTCATTCTAGAAGCATGTCCTGTTGTTAACATGGTTATTTTTTCTCACTCAGGCTCTAATATGAACCAGTGTGCATTAAAGCCCAGTTTATAGTCCCAAGCATGTAGGCAAACTTTAAAATAACCTTTTTATAGACATTATTTTTCTTTGGAAAAATATAAAATATAGCAAAAATGTTGTAGTAGAGTGATAGATGCAAATCCAAGGAATAAAGTAAAGTAATGGGCAAATCAGTTGGTCCAATGTTGGATCATTAAGAAAATCTTCATAATTATGGATCCAATGTTTATTTCTAGGCCCCTGATGCTTGTGAGGTGCCTTAGAGAGGACATGGTACATTAGATAGAGTGACTTTTGTGGCCTTACGTAAGGGCTTCTGAACACCTGAACTCTGGGAATGCATGATTGACTTTAGTCAGTAGCCCATCTTTTATAAAGGAAAAACCTACGCAGATGAACATTTCTGTGAAAGAGCCAACCAGAGAAAATGCTGTGATTGAAACACAGCAGTTCCTATATCACCCTTGGGTCTCTGTCAGCTCACGAGTTCAGTGACGAGGCCTCAGTTTCCTTATTTGCAAAATGAGAAAATTGGACCAGATTAAGAGCTAATCTTCAGACATATTTTGGAGAGTTCACATGATATATTAAATTGGAAATTTTCATATAAAAACCTGGACTCCTGTTTCCTTTGACAAATCAGAATATCTGGTAACACTGTGCTCAAATTCTCTTATAAAGAGAATTGATAAGACTCGCCTCAGAGGAGCATGCATCCTGTCATTGGAGTCTCAGCTTCTCTCTTCTGTCTTACTTGCAGTTGCACTTGAATTTACAAACTCTAGGCCCCTCCTGACTTTTACAGTGGGTTTAGGGAGATGTTGATAGATGGTTAGCAAGTGGCTTTCCAGGTTTAAATGAATTTATATTAAATGAATTTTGTTTATTTCCATGAAGTAGAATATCCTACCAAGTTACTAAACTTCAAGACAGAGATTGCTCCTATTATAATATATACATAACAGTATGGCATGGAATGGTATGGACTAGCATATTGTAGACTAATCCAGTATGGTATAATATGATGTGGCATGGCATATTGGAGTAGTTCTACCATAGAGATATAATAAGCCTAAATAATCTCAAGACCTTAGAAGATGGCAAAATGTAGTAAAGTAATTAGGAAGTGATGGGTTTTAAGTATTTATTGCCTTTGAATTAAAAATAACTTATTTAATTGTAGGTTTATACAGCTTGAGTTTTAATAATTTTTTTTAGTAGTCAGCATATAAATTTTCTGAAAATTTATTAGTTGGCTCTTGCAAGCTTGGAGGAAAAGATTCCAGTGCTCTGCTGATTATTCTTAAGGCCAGGGTCAGTGTGTCATTCCCATAGTATCCTTAACCCCAACCTAGCACTTGCATATGAAGCTCATTCAATAAGATTGTTGAAAGAAAGACTATGTATTCAGTGAGTCTGTGCATCTACTCCTTTCTGCATTTCCAGGGAACCAGATTTCCTCCTCAGGCAAAAGAGGGACATTTTCAGTTACCAAAACTTTATTTGCATTCTTCCCTGCTTTGTTTTTAAGAAATAAAGGGAATTTTGAGTCAAAGATTTTTTTTAAAAACATGTACATTAAGAAAAGTGAATTTTTGTAAAACAAGGAAGATTGGGGCTGGGGTTGTGGCTCAGTGGCAGAGCGCTTGCCTAGCATGTGTGAGGCACTGGGTTCGATTCTCAGTACCACATATAAATAAAATAAAGGTCTATCAACAACTATAAAAAATATTAAAAAAAAAAAACAAGGAAGGTTATATTCTGAATGAAAATAGTTAATAACAAAGCATTGAAGGGCCTGATTCTATGAAAGCAGGTTCAAGACGATGTGTGTATGAATGCAAAGTGAGGGATAAAAATTGGCTACATAATTTTCAAAGGAAGACCATGACTTCCTTTCATGTTCACTCTTTTAGTTCTTTTGCATTATGAAGGGGTACATTATTCATTCATTCATTTCTTATTTATTGGTCATCGGGTTGAATGTTGAGAAAAGAACCTCAACAATATTTATTCACATACTAAATCTTGGACTCCTTTTTCTAGAAACAACCCTACATAGTAATTTATGTATTTTTGTCAGATGCTTTAGAATCTGCATGAGAGAGTACTGAATGACAGCTCAGAAATTGGCTGGCTGTATTACCTATTCACTTAGGGAAAGTGCCTGGTTTCATTCTAAGTGGCTACTTCTGAATCAACGTGATGGTTTACTCAGTCCCCAGTGCCCTACAAGGTTTTTCTTTGAAGAACAAAAGAAGCAGATATAAATTTTAATGAATCGTATTCTAGTTTGTGGCTCAGAGGGGCATTTCATTCAGGATATAAAGAAGTGAAAACAAACATGTTAGGCCTCATGTAGCAGAAACCCCGGAGGTTTCCTCTGGGGAAAATCTAGCTTGCATAGTCTCTAAAATTTTCTCTTCCTTTTAATGGGATCTAAAATGAGGCATTTAACAGAAGAGAAAAATTTCCACCCTGCCACAGAGAATCTATGTCCTTAAAAGTCGCCTAAAAATGACACTGGGCAGATTTTTCTGCAGAGACATTGCCTTCAATATCGTCCTTACTTTCTGCCACTACGGCCCAGGGCAATGGGTTAGCTTCTCTAACAATCTTTCTTTTCCTCGTCTAAACATCTACTATACAAACTGGGCAAATCCCCCACAATTTAAATGGTACATGATATTTAAGCAATCTCCATTTGTTTTAAAATTGATAAAATATACTACATGAATGTTATAAGTAATCTGAAAAAAAAAGCATAGTTTGGTGTCAGAACACTACATTTCCCAAATATTTCTTTGCCTAATTTAGCTGCAGAAGGCTCTGAAGTGGTTAAACTGTACAAGACCTTATCTTATTTCCAGTGTGGGGTCTGGGAGCTGAAGAATGGAAAGCAAGTGTGGGAGGAAGGCCTTGATTTTTAAAAGCAAAGCAATCAGGACTCTAGTCACTGTTCCCTTTCAATGTGGGTCCATCAAAATTTCAGAGAACAAGTATTAAAATTCTGCATTCTCTTTTCCTGATGAATATTTTTGTAAATATTCAAATTGTGAGGACAACCTGGCTCAAACATTTGTCACTTCATTGACTGCTGGGATTGACTAGAGGATATTACTCATTTTCTTCCCTCAGTTTCTCTCTCTTTTTTTTTTTTAATTTTGTAAAAATTTAAAGACCTTCCCAAAGACATTCTTTAGTTCTTAAGCATGTATGGGTGATAGAGTGACCAGTCCTTTCAGGTGCCAGGCTGAAGGGATTCTCAGAACTATAGTGCTGAAACCTGCCAAGTCCCTGCAAGTAGTGGTCACCAGAACAGATAGTTAACTTCCTCACCACATATCCAGAAAACTCTTGGTTATTTATGGCAAAATAACAATGGTGATGTGTTGATATTTGGGAGAGTATTTTAAATATATGGAAACTATTCTCAAAAGACAACATAAGACCTTAATGCTTTTTGATACTATCTCAATATGTGATACTATATAATAGTACTTGACATTGAAGGAAGTTGGCACATAGACCATTTTCTACTCAAAAAATCTGAGGAAACATTAAATTATTATAACAATTAAATAATATAAATAATGTTATATTATTAAATTAATTATTATTAAATATAAATAATAAATCATTTTTTAAAAGAGGATTCCTATATGGACCGTTTAACAATATTCTCCAAAAAACAGTGTAAATAAACATACAAACTCCAGCAGAGATGTAGGATATTTTTTCTTTCTGATGTCCACCAGAGGTGATGTGTTTTGATGAGTGAATGCTATTTGCAGAGGCAGACACTGACACAAAGATGTACTTCCATTAAAGATATGTTTCTGAGCCGGGCGTGGTGGCTCACGCTTGTAATCCTAGCACTTTGGGAGGCTGAGACAGGAGAATCGCGAGTTCAAAGCCAACCTCAGCAAAGGTGAGGTGCTAAGCAACTCAGTGAGACCCTGTCTCTACACAAAACACAAAATAGGGCTGGGGATGTAGCTCAGTGGTCAAATGCCCCTGAGTTCAATCCCCAGTACCAAAAAAAAAAAAAAAAAAAAAAAAGATATGTTTCTGGATTTCCAATAGATCTGAAGCAGCTGATGAGAAAAACCAGAAAATACTTGCATGAACTAAACTGTGGAGTCTTACCGGGTGTGTTTCACTGAAGTGGAGCACCGGTGGGAGGGCTTCTTGATGTCACAAGCAGCAAAAGCCTTTGGCGTCAATGCCATCCAGACGATCCAGAGGTAGGTAAAGAAGACCAACTGAGAAATGAGGACCATCTCTTCCAGAGGAAAGGAATGCAGGTGGATACAGCCAGTATTGTTATGGAGATTTCTTCTTCATGTGTCTTTAAAAAAACAAATAGCGTGCCAAGTTAAAAAAAAAAGAGAGAGACACTGCCTTCAATACAGTCCTAGTTTCAGTAGATTAGTCACATCATTTATAGGCTCATATCTGTCTGGATCATCTGAAATTTAAGGAAAACAAGGCAGATGTTTCATTTTCAGTTTACATCCTTTAGTCCCTCTTCCCAGTGCGGGTTCTTAGTGGGATGCTTGATCCTCTACACAATAAACTCTGGGCTGTAGTCCTGGGCAGACAAAGAAGTGAGGTTAGGCATTAATCCTCTTAATCCAATGCAATATCATTTGAATATATTTAATGACTCTGTAAAGTAATATGCTTAATGAGAAAAAAATGATTATTAATATTAATTACATATTTCAAGACTTTTTTTAACCCTATGGTTCCTTTTAATCCAGAAAGGAATCATTTTCTCACCCAAAACATACAGACTGCTGTAGTACAATAAGATATTAAATTATTACTTTTGTCAGGTGAATATTTTAAGATGGTGGCCTATTCCGTATTTGAGAGCAAAAGGGGTTCAAGTTAGCCAGGTCTGGTGGTGCATGCCTGTAATCCCAGCAGCTTGGGAGGCTGAGGCAGGAGGATCACAAGTTCAAAGCCAGCCTCAGCAAAAGCAAGGCACTAAGCCAACTCAGTGAGACCCTGTCTCTAAATAAAATACAAAACGGGGCTAGGAATGTGGCTCAGTGGTTGTGTGTCCCTGAGTTCAATCCCCAGTATATTCCCCCACTCTGCAATTGTTCAATTTAAGGTTCAGAATAGTAAGCAATCTAATAAATAAGAAAGAACTTAATCCTGGGTAGTGTGCAAAGCATGTACTGTCGCTATTAATTTATGTCTAAACACATTCCTAAAGATACTTGCCTACATAAAGTAGAAATATTCTCTGGAAATATTCTCTGCATATATGCAAAGTACAAGTGAATGCATATGTCAGAAAAATTTCTCCAACTGGCCTATCATAAGATGAGCAGTGTAAGTAACAGGTGACCTGTTCACTATGATTCAGGAAGAACGTCATTTTCTTCCCAGAACACAGTGTTGTGAAGGAATTTCTCCCATTTCCTCAAACTCATATGAGCACTTGACACCTTGTATCTTGCATTATTGATTTATCACATTGATTTATTTAAACTTGGGTTATGTCCTCTCTTAGCCAAAACATCCTCCTATGCTTCTTAGGCATGTCTTTCCTCTTTAAAATATATTCTTAATATATACTATTGCAAACATGTCAAATGATTTTAGTAAATCCTTACCTCTCTTTTTGTATTCTAGTGATTGTCATTATATGCTGTTATACTATTATGATAAATGTATCCACAAATAAGGTAGAAAGATTTTGCATTTGAAAATGTTATATAAATGATGCCACATTGTACTTTTACTTCTTTAAAAAAAATTTTTTTTTAATGTGGTGCTGAGGATCAAACCCAGTGCCTCACACATGCTAGGCAAGTGCTGTACCACTGAGCCACAACCACAGCCCTACATTTACTTCTGAAACCTACTTTTTCATTCAACATTGTGTTTAGGGATTTATTGTGTTGATACACGTAGCTCTAGTTAATTCATTTTTTTTTTTTTTGGGACTGGAGAT
Organism: Geosciurus inauris; assembly: GCA_004024805.1. NCBI lineage: Eukaryota > Metazoa > Chordata > Mammalia > Rodentia > Sciuridae > Geosciurus > Geosciurus inauris. The sequence continues at coordinate 39,069 of PVHX01016177.1, forward strand.
TGAACTCAGGGGCACTCGACCACTGAGCCACATCCCCAGCCCTATTTTGTATTTTATGTAGAGACAGGGTCTCACTGAGTTGCTTAGCGCCTCGCTGTTGCTGAGGCTGGCTTTGAACTCGCTATTCTCCTATCTCAGCCTCCCTAAGTGCTGGGATTACAGGCTTGTGCCACGGTGCCCAGCTTAGTTAATTCATTTTAATTGCTCTATGTTATATCAGTGTGGATATATAAGATTTTACTTATTGTTTTGTTGATGGGCATTGTCTTGTATATCTTATTACAAAAAATCCTTCAGTGAATTTGTGCAAATGTTTACCCATAAAATAAGTAAGAGTTTCATTATGGTAGGAACGTAGAGTTAAAACTGCTAGGCTGAACAAATTGAATTCACTGGATACCACCATATTGCTCGTAAAAGTGGTCATACCAATTTACTACTCCACTAAATGAGAATTCTTATTTCTTAAAACCTTTTTTAATTCACATTGTTGTTAGCAGGTTTTTAAATGTTAACCAACTCAATGGGGGTTGTAGTTATAATTTTAATTTCCTGGCTGGCTAGAGAAGTTTGGGCATTTTTTTTTTTCATGTATTTCTCTATCAGTGAGTGTTCTTCTTTGTTGGGTCAATGGAAGGACAATAAGAAAAATTGCTGGTCTTAGCTACTGTCATTTTGGTGGAAAGAGAATTACACCATGGTAACATCTCATTCAGAGTTTGTTTGTAATATCTTCCACTTCAGTGCTCTGATGGGATACAGGGCTTTGACTCCTTGACCTAAGTACTGTTACTTGGTCCTGTTCTCTGCCCTTAGTACGCAGGATCTATACCAGCACTTCCCAGATAAGTTCTTGGCTACCCTGGAGATGTTTTGTGGAAAGTGTTCTGTGATAAATGAGTTAGGGGAGCGCCATACATTTTATTTCCCTGTCAGAGAGTCACAGTTCTCCTTATGTGGTACAGTGAAAGTGCTCATTTTTTTTTTTTTTTTTTTTTTATAACAAGGAGGATGTAAGTTCTCAAATCTATTCTCCATCACTACCTTGCTCCATCTTTTGGGACCACTGACACACCTGTTCTCTCCCACTACTTGAAACATTTTCTTCATTTGACTTCTAGGATGCTCTATCTTGTTTTCTTCCCTCTCTGATCATTTTCCCTCAGTCTTATCATCAGATTCTCCCTTTTATGTAATATCTTATAACATTGGAGTGGCCATAAGCTCTTTGATACTTCTCTAGTAACTCATTCCCTTTATGATCTCATCAAGTTTCCAGACTTAAAAGTTTCAGTTAGGAGCATTAAGCTTTCAAAGCATATTGTACATCACGGTGACCATAGTTAATCATAGTGTATCATATATTTTGAAGTTGCTAAAAAAGTAGATTTTAAATATTTTTACTACAAAAAAGATTAGGTACATGAGATGATGTATATGTTAATTAGCTTCCTATAATCATTCCACAATAGATACATATATCAAAACATTACACTGCAGCCCACACATACAATTCTTTGTCAATTAAATATAAAATTCAAATGAAAAAGAATTGTAAAGATACCACATATTAGAAAACCAAAGTTAAAATCAAAACCACAATCATCTAAATACCAAATTCTCTCAAATTGATATCATCAGTCTTGGCTTTGCTCTCAAAATTCCAACTCTTATCATCCAGATATCTGTATGATGAACTCCCCTAACAAATTTTAACCTTTGCTCATATGTCATTTATTTGATGAAACATATCCTAGCCACCCTTCAAAAAAATCAATATACTCCCTTTCCTTCCAAAACCTGTTATTACCAGCCTCTCTTAGACCTCACTTAGCATATTATATAGATAAAATAAAATATAGAGTGTGTTGTTTATATATATAAACTATATATAGTATATATGTAATATAAAATATAGGGCTTATGTTCAATCTGTCTCATCATACTAGAATGTGAGCTATGTAAGGAAGTGAAATTTGTCTGTTTTATTCTCTGGGGTATCTCAAGCACTTAAAACAATCTTTGGTATAGAGTCAGTATTTAATGAATATTTGTTAAGTGATGAATGAATGTTAATGTATTAAAGACCATGGGAACAAACCCCGTTTGATTCTGTGTTTAACTTACTTTACCTCAAATCCCCCTTGAATAAATCCACAATACTTACTAATATTTTTATAGAAGTGCTCCTTCAGAATACCCAGTTGGGGAAATTCTGATTGACTGGTCAATCCATGCTTACCATATCTTCCTTATCAAAATTCTACAAACTACCATCTTAAAACTACCATTAATAACACCATTAGTAGCTGATAAAGAATAAGCAAGACATTAAGAAGGAACTCCTTGAAGCAACAGCTTTATCTAAAGGAATGAACCCCTAAAATAGTAGCTGTGTACCTTATAGAACCCAGTGGAGCTTTTGAGGATAATTATTTTCACAACTATCTGGCAGATCATATGCCTCTTCACTTAAATCCTGTTAGGATGTCCTGGGTGTCTCCTTCTGCATAGTAGGGACAAATCAGCAATGGGAATTTATCACCTCTTTATTGAATAATCTTTTCTGTGTCAACAATTTATACTAATATTAGAATTAAGGAAGAAACAAAAGCAGTTTATATTTTTGGTGATTAATTTTAAGTGGAAAATGGTTTGCATGACAATAAAAATAAGGCAATGGCTTAAATTAGAAATAGTTGGTTCATAGATGGTCTTAGGGTTTCAGTTCAATTACAATAAAACATCTGTCTCTGTTGATGCTGAGTCGACTCCTTAACCTTATCCCTTTAGTACTCTTCTTTGTAAGCCCAGTAAGCTTCTTAAGGAAAAAAGCAGAAAATCACATCTGTCAAAATTAGAAAGTGGTAACTACCAGGAAACAAAATGAATCATAGGATCCCTGGAGAATTTTGTAATAGCTTAAGCTCTCCCTTGCATAAATTGCCTCCTGTTCACTCTTTTTCCACTCTGGTGATGTCAGCCAGTTTGAATTTTTTGGCAAGGAGTCAAAGAGAAAAGTTGGAATAGTATGGCTATATCCCCAGTATTCATATTGGAATATGTAGTTATTATTCTACCTAAAAAAGGGGAAGTAAAAACAACAACAATAATAACAACAACAAAAACTGAAGTTTTATTTAAACTGGATTAAGTACGTCTAACCAAAACAACAAATTCCAAGCTTCCTGAAATTTCCCAAGGTGACTTCAGGATGTCACATAAACAAAATATAATATGCTGAAATTGTAGAGTCATAGAATATCAAAATGGAAGGAACTTTGAAAATCCTTTGGACTAACCCTACTCCCATCCTTCTCTCTTTTATATGCTGTCCTTGCTATTAGTGGAAGATAGATTCTGGGACACCCGATGATGCTAAAATCCATGGATGCATACATAACATGACACAGTGTTTGCATATAATCTGCACACATAGCCTAACATATTTTAAATCATCTTTAGGTTTCTTAATAAGTACAATGTAAAGTATATATAAATAGTTGTTATACTGTAATTTTTAGGAAATAATGATAAAAAATGTTGTTACATGTTCAGTACAGATACAATTGTTTTCTGAAAATTTTGGGTCTAGGGTTGGTTGAATTCAGGGACATTGAATCTGTGGATATAAAAGGTCAATTATATGAGTGAACTAGGACTAGAGAGGTTAAGCAATCAGTCCATTTGCTTTCGTTTTTAAAAATTTACTTGCTTTCGTATGTTGGAAATTGTGGGGGGCAGGCTCTCTGGGCCCGGGAGCTGCCCCGCCCTTTCAAGATGGCGACCTGGCTATATGCCAGAAACTTGCGGTAAACAGGTAGACAACTTAAGGAAGTGCACAGCATTGGCTGGCAGTAACATCACTGTGCATGCTCGGCTCGTGGGCAATGCCTGCTCTGATACACGCCTGTATTCTGCTCGTGCATTCCCCTCGTGCTTGATAATGCTATTCCTTCTGATTGGTTGTAACTCTGCTCTGTAATACTTCCTGCTGTATGAAAAGTATAAAGAAGGAGGCTGGGGGGAAGAATGGGAAGAACAAAAGAGAACCAAGGAAGGCAAGAAGAGCGCTCAACAAAATAAAGATTGCTTTCTGAGAACAACGGCGTGATTATTGTCTCCTGCTGGCGGGCGACAATAAGTGGTGCCGGAAACCCGGGAAATATTGATATCAAAAAGAAACATTGATAAGGAAAAAGGCTGCGCAGGTGAAAGTTTGCGGAATTGCAACGAATCCCTAAAGTTCATGGTAAGTGACTCAAACTCCTTTAAGCTCACGGTAAAGTGACTCAAACTCCTTTAAGTTCACGGTAAAGTGACTCAAACTTCTTTAAACTGTTAAGTTCATGGTAAAGTGACTCAAACTTCTTTAAACTGTTAAGAAATAGAAAAATGGGGTCTGAAGTTTCCAGAATCCTATGGAACAAACACTCCAGGATCTCCTTAAAGCTGGAGGTACCCCTTTAAAGAAAAAAAAAACAACTGCTCATGCCTTCCTCGATACAATTGGAAAAAAAAAAAAAAGCGCCCTGGTTTTTAGAGGAAGATCTATTAAATGTACCTCAATGGGGACACTTGGAAAAGGATTTAAAACAGGCTAATAAAAGGAGTCCCTGCCACCTGGTACTCGAGCAATATGAAATTTAATTAAAAGCAAACTTACAGACACTAAGGACAAATACAAGCCTGTCTTGGAGGAGGGAAGTTATAAAAAAAACATTGCTACAGGTTTCATTATTAAATTTAAATTATTAAAATAAGACTTAAGTTTATTCACATTTGGCTAGCCTTATTCCTCAGAAGTCATGGGAGATAATATTTTATAAATTCTTATACCCAAACCTGACCTAAATGCCAACTGGAAAAAAAGGGGTTAAAAAGCCCCAAGCAGATAACAGCTCTCCTGGCCAAACCATATGGGAGTTTACATTCCACTGCTAAGAGAAAGTCTGATAAGGGATTTAAAACCAAGAAACAAAAAAAGGTTATATTCAAATTAACTTGAGGTTTCTCTTTCTCCTTCCTTCCTCTCTCCCTCTCCTTTTTTCTCATGTTGCTTTATTG
>PVHX01016178.1:5143-44199 GCA_004024805.1 Geosciurus inauris
CCTAGATGCCCTTCAATAGATGACTGGATAAAGAAACTGTGGTATATATACACAATGGAATATTACTCAGCAATAAAAGAGAATAAAATTATGGCATTTGCAGGTAAATGGATGGAGTTGGAGAATATCATGCTAAGTGAAGTAAGCCAATCTCAGAAAACCAAATGCCGAATGTACTTGTTGATAAGTGGATGCTGATCCATAATGTGGGGAAGGTCATGGGAACAATGGAGGAACTCTGTTCACAGGGGTGTAAAGGGGTAGGGGGCATGGAGACAGTAAAGATGGTGGAATATGATGGTCATCATAGCCCTAGCTTTATGTATGACTGAATATATGTTGTGATTCTATACAACTTACAACTAGAGAATTGATATGTTATCCTCTATCTATGTACAATGAATCAAATTGCACTCTGTTATCATGTAAGGCTAAATAGAACAAATAAATAAATTAAATATGAAAAAAAATTGGCATTGAATTGTGCAAATGAGTCCATATTAATTAACCTGTATTTGTGCAGATGAGTCCAGTGGCTTTTGAATTGAATTTTAACATCACTTTCTTCCTTTTATTTGTGTGTATTTTAAAATCTTTCCACATATTTTTTCTCATTCCATTTCCATCTGAGTACCTTAAATGATGGTACCACTCAGGGAAATGAAGAACAGGAAACAACTAGATTTGGGGTTGAAAACTTCTCAAGGAAGCAAGGAATACAATGTGTCATACCTAGCTCACTGCCAGTCCTTCACATGACAGACTTCAGTAATACCTCTATGTTTGGTCTAATACCTCCAAGTGAGATATTATCTGTCTCCATGGACCATGGATAAGTCAGAGCCTCTCCCAACTTTCAAATATCCCCTTAAGACCTGTTATGAAGAACCTTATAATATTTTGGTAAATGTCACCTGGGGAGAAAGTTTTCAGAAGTCTCCTTAGGTCCCCATGCCTGCAAACACCTTGCTTCTCTAGGCACAGTGATAATTGCTTGTCCAAGGGGAGATGAGGTCACAGGGTCACAGACCCATATCTCAAGAGCTAACCACATCCCTGCAGTACACGTCCTGGTCACAGAAGCCTCTGCACTGAGATCACCATTCTGTCAGAGAAAGAGCTTGCTAAGTAATCAGTCTGAGAGTAGCCTGTGAGAGGGAAGACCCATTTCAGGAGTCTGGGTAAGTGTTCCTATCAAAAAAGAGGATTCTGGATTGAACCCCATAGAGTGCCAGAGCTGGACAGGAAGTATACCAATTGCTGAAGAATGGGCTCAAGACAGTAGAGATAAATGGGGTGACACCCTCAGCCTCAGTCTCTGGTATATCCTGATTAACTGAATGTGATGCTCACTGAGAGTAATTGATGTGCCTTAGTCCAAGTGAAAATGAAAAGTGATTTTTAAGATGCACAGTAGGTTGTTTTAAAACTAATGAGCTGTTTTGTTTCCTTTAGAGGAACTTCATGCTGAACATACATCATTTCTCTAGCTGGACCTGTAATACCTCTATGTTTGGTCTATAGAGTAAGAATTTTCAGGAATCCTCTAGTTCTGTGTAGAAAGTGATGTGAATGGTGATGCTTGAGCAGAAAGTTTCTCTAACTCCGGGCATGGTGCAGCCAGTGGAAACACTACTTGTAACAGTCCTTAAACCATCAGTGGTCTATGATTATGGTGAGGCTATTTCCCTCTTAAATTCATAAGGAGCATGTATGTACTGGACATAATTATTACAGGTTTTCACACCAGCTGACAGATGTGTATTATCTTGTCTTCTCTGTTAAAAATATCCTGTATGTAGCAACTGCACCATCTGTTCCAGGGATTTGAGAGTTGAGCAGGCTGAGCGTGCAGGGGGGAAATCGGAAACCTCTTCATCTGGTACTTTTTGATGAACCTAAAATTTCTCTAATCAATAACATGTGTTGGACATGTGTGTTCAATTGACCTCAGAAATCCTACTGTTTGAATTTTAAATGCACAAGTTTTCCTGCCCACATGTGCCGTTTGCGTGGCTGACTCCTACTGTAATATTGTTCCTCAGTCTTGCTTCTTTGAAATAGTTTTACTTAACATTGGTGTTAATGATCCCATATAGATCTCCTCTGCAATGAGCAAATGTTTTGTTTTTGCCTTATACACATTAATTCCTTGTTGATTCCTCATGTCCCAAAGCTGAGGACCTGGCTTGTGGTTGTGACACCTGTCTTATGCTAGGGGCCATTGAGCTTGTGTTCCTAACACACAACCAAGTGAGTCATGGGGTAGCTGACGTGTGTGGAGCCAGTCCTGCCTCGCTGTACGTAATTCACAATGGAATAGGAGCCTGCGGACTATAGTTCCCTCAGTGCATCTGCATGTATTAAAATATCTAAATGTTCCTGCATAGTTGATATTGCACATAGAATATGTCTTGACAAGCAAATGGAAACATTTTCCAATTAAGAAGTTATAAAAGAGCAATAATTTAGAAGACAATAGGTATGTAGAAAAGCAGAAGTAAACATAAGCTGGATTGATGGAAGAACCCCACTCACTAGCTTTAGTTCACATATCCTCTCTGTGAACACGCAGCCAGTTTCAAGACCCCTCTAGGGATTCAGAGTGTGAATGTGAAGAGACTGAACCTCTGTGTGCCCAAGGTCTCCTGGTCATCAGCAAAGTCATCTCAGCACCTGCCTCATGTCGTGAAGATTCAAGAAGCACCATGTGCTGCCTTCACAGCAGAGATTCATACACGCTTCATGACTTAGCTAGTCATCCAAGCCTCATTAGAATCTGCTAATAAAAATAAAATCTTAAGTAAGTTTTCATGGTGGGAACTCTGGAGAGAGGGCAATGCTGGGTTTTGGTTGACAGGACACGTGCAGCCCAGCAACTCATAATACCAGGAGGAACATGTAAATTGTAAGCTTTTGCACAATTCTGTTCCCCTGCAGGACCCTCTGGCTGGGACAGCAGGGAACTGGCAGGATGGCAGCCAGTGATGTGGCCTTAGGAATCGTCTTCCTGTCACAGACTGTGGTGGGAGCTCTGGGCAATTCCTCTCTTCTCCTCCATTACCTGGTCCTCTTCTTCACTGGGTGCAGGGTAAGACACACAGACTTGATTCTTCGGCACTTGATTGTAGCCAACTTGTTAACGCTCCTGTGTAAAGGAGTGCCCCAGACGGTGGCAGCTTTTGGAATGAAAAATTTCATCAGTGATATTGGATGCAAGTTGCTTTTTGCTCTTCACAGGATGGGCAGGAACATGACCATTTGCAGCACCTGCCTCCTGAGCATCTTTCAGGCCATTAAGATTAGTTCTGGGAACTCCAGGTGGGCAGAGCTTAAAATGAAAGCTCCCAGGTACATCATCTCCTGCATATACCTGGGCTGGATCCTGTCCCTCCTTTTAAATGTTATTAATTTGATGTACATGGCTGCAAGCAGGAGAAACAAAACCATCACCAAGGTAAAAGACTATGGATACTGCTCTAGTGTTCGTCATGACGCAACCACAGAGTCACTGTATGCGGCATTGCTAACACTCCCTGACACCGTGTGTGGGGGGCTCATGCTCTGGGCCAGCAGCTCCATGGTGCTCATCCTGCACAGGCACAAGCAGAGAATGCAGCACCTTCATAAGACCAGCTCCCCCAGGTCCTCCCCTGTGTCCAGAGCCACCAAAACCATCCTCCTCCTGGTGAGCACCTTTGTCTCTTTTTACACACTTTCCTGCATCTTTCAGGTTTGTGTGAGTGGTATGTATAATCCCAGCTGGTTTGTGTTGAACACAGCTGTTATTCTTGCTGGGTGTTTCCCAGCTATCAGCCCCTTTCTGCTCATGAGCCGAGACTTCATTCCATCCGGGCTCTGCTTTACCTGAATACCAAATAGAAGAACTCGTAAAAACAGGAGGAACGTGTAAATTATAAGCTTTTGCACAATTCTTATTTTTTATTCTTACCCACGAAGTTGTAAGAGCATATGCACGGTGATATCACTTGTGAGTGGTGGTTTGTACGTGAGATGCTTGTATTTTATGTGTGAAGGTGTCCATGTGTGTGTTGGTATATATGAGCCTGTGGGCATACATAAATTTGGATTATGTTTACAGACATCCAGCAACATGTCTGGAAAATTATTTGTGGCATATGTAAATTTCTGATTTAAATATACTAATTACTGGTAAACACTTGAGCGTAAAATCTACTTTTTAATGTTTTCTCGATATTCTGGTTAAGTTGTTAAAACATGTGGACTCTTATTTATTTATCTACTTTTATATTTGTCTCAGCTACATCTCTTGAGGGAGATACAAAAGTGAATGTTGTCAAATAATGTTCATCTTTGCCAGTGAAATCAGACCTGTATATTTCACATAATGTTGAATGTAAGGAGAAGCAGTGATATACTAATGTCCTCTTTATGGCACAGGTTATATTGGATTTCCTTTGTTGGTTGTTGCTGTGTTATTTTCATAGTGCATATTTCATGTTTTCAAAAGCTAATTACTGTATAAACTTAATTAAGACACTGTCCACACTGACAATATAAAACACCTGGGTAATAACATATTTTGTTACTAGTGAGGTTATACATACATACACACAAACACGCTACTGTAATGCACAAGTCGGGTGTGCATTGCAACAAAATTACACTAACCAACCACAACTGGCATGCAGCTGCTTTGTGAAAAAGCAGTGCCATTTGTTTCTAGATGACTCCCCTTGCCTCTCCCATAAACATCCCCCAAAGTGACTACCATATTGACAATCACCTCTTTTGTAGGGCACATAACAGAAACTGTGCAGTATGAACCCTTTTATATTTGATTTAGAAAATTCTGTAACTTTTAAAATTTGTATTTCCACCTGCTATTGGTGATGAATTCAACTGCAGGAACTTCAGATAGTTAATTTTAGCATTCCTTTCTTGATGTACTTGTGCACTAGTTTGGGTATGATTTTTGGTTTTCCATAAAAGTTTATGAGTTGAAAGCTTCGTCTCTGGTGCGACGTGCTGGGTGGTGGAAACTTTAAGTGGAGGCAAAGAGAAGGGGTTTGGCCCTGGGGCAGTCACCCAGGGCCAAGCCCCTTTTTGAAGGAACAAAAGCTGATCTCCCTTATTAGCTCTATTATTTCCCAAAAGAATGGATTATATTAGCTCCCTTGAGAATAGGGGGTCCTACTGCAAGTGCAGTTATCTCTGCCTTCTCTCACTCTCTGTCCCGTCCTGAGGTCTCTTCTGCTTGTACTGCCACCATTGTGATTCCATCTGCTATTAGGCTTTCAACAGAGCTGAGCAGATGCTGGCACCATGCTCTTAAATCTGAAGAAGTGTGAGATAAATTAATTCCTTTTCTTTACAAAGTACCCAGCTGCAGGTACTTGGTCACTGCAGTGAAGACAGGTGAGCACATGGGAGTTTCTCTGTGTGTGGAGCACCAGGATGAGCACCGGCAGGTAGGTTCTGCAGTGTGTTGTCGTGACACTTGTGTGTATCTGTGCTGGGGATGTATGTTGTGGTACCCTTGTTTGTCACATGTTTACACCTACACAGCTCTAGGATATATTTCCAAAGAGTTTACCAAATGTCTGTAGGCATTTCACCCCACTAGTTTCCCCTATTTTATTATTTATAAAGAAGAACAAAATGCCTTTTTACGGTAACATGAAAATACCATGAAATCCTATTAGAATTCTACAAGCATAAAACATAGTATTATAGAATTTGCCTTTCTCATATGCACTTACAGGAAAATAGTACATATTGTGGCTGTTCTTATTATTATGGACTAATTTCAACTAAAGTTTTTTAAAACTGAAATAGTAAATAGCAAGTAAAATATATTCTCCATGGGTGCCAAGACATGGTTAGGTGACCATCACCTCTGTGACGGTGGCCACAAGGCCGCCAGCAGGCTCAGGACTGATTTGCTGAACATCCAGAACCGCATTTCTACTGCAGCCGTTACCTCAGGGCCTCTCTCTCGAGGGGGCCAGTGCTGGTTGTGGACGCCAACTGCTCAGCTCCGTTCTGCTGAATTACCGGATGCTTGATTGATCAAGACGCCAGGGAGTCTCCCTTCCCAACTCTGCTCTTCTGGAGCAGACACAAATTCCTTTTTGTCTTGCACCCAGAGGGGCAAATATGAAATGCAGCTGTTGTGAATCTTCTAGTTAAGAATAATTAATTATTATTAGGAATGTCTCTGAAGGGTTTTTATTATGTGATGTGGGTAGTGATTGATTTTTCACTATCCCAGTGTGGTAAGATAAAGTTCAGGTTACACTGAAAATGTCTGTTTGCTTCCTTTCCCACTGTCTCCTCATTTCTCTGCCAGATCAGCACCCACATCCTCAGTGAGGACTTCCTCGTGAAATACTGAGTACTCTCCACATCTGCTCTTTCTTTGAAATCTCTGGCAGTCCCACAAAGCACCACCTAAATCATTCTTGGGGTCAAACTCTACAATGAGCCCCTGTGCTTAGATTCTTCATTGTCCTGAGTGAATGGAAACTGGTGACTGGCAGCAGAGCCCACAGGCACTGGGCAACAGGAGTGCTCCTCTTCTCAGACTGCGGTCAGGACCCTGGCAATGTCTCTCTTCTCTATCATTGTCTTTCCTGTCACTCACAGCAGGGTGCCCACCCATGGGGTTCTCAGGCACCTGTGTTCACCAGCTCTACTCACACTTTCTGAGGGACTTCCCCAGGCAATGGTAGCTTTGGGGGTGAAACATTGCTTCAGTGATTTTGGCTGCAAGCTTCTGTTGTGTGTTTGCAGAGTGGGCAGGGGTGTGTTGAGGGGCACCACCTGTCTCTTGAGTGTCCTGCAGACCACCATCAACAGCCTCATGATGTCCCTGAGAAGGGGCTTAAACAAAACCCAAGCAAAGCTCCAAGATGCTTGGACTTCTCCAATTCCCTCTGCAGGATCCTACACAAATAGATTAATTCTATTTTTCCTCTCTCTGTGGTGTACACGTCAGTGTGTGTTGACTTCATGCCCAAGAGGAGCCTGTGGAGAGACTTTCCTCTGACCATTGGGCTCCATCCACATGGGGAAAGGACAGGGGCAGGAGTGCCACAGCCAACCTCCACAGTGCCTCCTCTGAGGGCCAGAGGTTTCCCTCCTTGCAGGTTCTTCCTCCCTGGGCTCCTGGAACTGCCCAGAGCAGCATTCAGGCTGAGGCCTGGGGGAGACAGGAAATGGTGAAACACTATAGAGAAGGGAAAGCAGGTCATGTGCTTCCTCAGGGTCTTTCAAACTCTGCTTAACAGTGTGGCCTTCAATTCAGTTTCTCTCTGTTAGTCTTTCTACCAGCTGTGAATCATGGGACTCTCTCTGTTTCCCATACACTCTTGTTTGCAGTTTTGGTGTTGATAGGGTGGTGCTGCCCACTGTAAGACTGGACTTCCTGGACAGCAATTCATAGAGACAGAATTGGGCTCCTCAGAGGATGCGATTCATATGAAAGTTCACCTATGCCAAGATGTGGGCCAAATGTTACAAAATAGCAAATGTGTAGGATGAACAACTCAGAAGTTCTAATGTACAGGAAGACTATCATTAATGAGTGTATTCTAGTTAGAACGTTTTTACAAATGAGTAGATTATAACTCTGCTTGCCAAAGTGGAAAATATGGGCAACCGCGAGGGAGATGATGGAGAAGTTAATTTGCTCACCCTGGTAACCGTTTCACCATGTGCCTTAAGATATCGTGTTGTTTCCATAACACACACTAAAACTTACTTTTATTTCAGATATTGGACAATGTACTTGGATAGGAAATTTTCTAAAAAAGACATGCCAGTGGCAAGCAGGTCCATGAAAGATGCTCTGAATCACCAGTCATCAGGGAAGTGTACAAAGCCCTGCAGAGATATCACCTCACGCCTGTTAGAATTCCAAAAGATGAGACAGCAAGCACTGGGAAATACATGGAGAACAGCGCACCTCATGCCCTGTAGGAGATCACGTGAGCTGGCAGAGCCACCATGGAAAGCAGTGAGAAGGTCCCTCTGAAAATCAAAAGTGAAACAGTCTCACTTCTGGGTGTGCATCTAAAGGGAAAGAATCCAGTGCCTCAAAGAGACAGCTACGCTGTTCACAGTGGGCAGGACATGCAAGCAGCCCAGGTGTCCACCAGGGATGTGTGGGTATGGAAAGTGTGGGGTCTCTTCATGTCAGGGGGCATCATGGAGCCTGCTGGATAGAGAAATACTGTCACCGTGAGGACAAGAGTGAACCTGGAGGGCAGTGCCAGAGGTGACATAAATCATCTCACATGTGGAGTCTTCAGTGGTCAACCAACCCCACAGGGATGAAGTGGAGTGAGGGTTGGAACGAGGTGGGTAGTGAGGGGCACGGGGTCGGTCAAAGTGCACAAAATTCCATTGCAACATGAAGGAATTCTGGGGATCCCCTGCCCAGCATGGAGCCTGCAGTTAGCAAGACAGTATTGTGTTCTTGAAATTTGCTGACATCTTGAGTGGCCTCACCACACACACCAGGTAACCATCAAGGTGACGGGCATATTGACTAGCATGACTATGGTGACCTCTGCACAGCACCCATTATATCAAGTCCTCCCATTGTGTACCTTAAAGGCATAAATATTTAGTCAGCTATACCTTGATAAAGTAGGGCAGGGGGACGTCTGTAAGCCTTTTCCCCACGTCACACAGGCAGGCTCGAGTCTTTCACCTGTCATCTTTACATGAGCCACCAGCATGCCTTTACACCCATGAATCTATTCCAGACTCAGATACTCCCACACACTGTGTCCTGCACCCTGTGTAACACGTTTCTCTGTGATGCCTCTTCCATTACCCTGTGAGGCCCATCATCTGTGTCCTTTCTCTGTGTCCACTTAATTCTAACATGTCACACCATTGCCCAAGGCCTCTGTGTCCCACATGACCAAACATCCCAGCTTGAACACTTAGGCTTTCTGAACTCACAGTTCAAAGCCCAGACTGATCACAGCCAGTCCCACTGTGCTCAGGTTTACCTGGGGATGCACCCTTCCTTGTCTTTGTATAACCTTCAGGTGTGCCTGCTGCTAAATCAAGACACCCTCCTGCATTCCACTGTGTTGTGTGTCCTTCTCTTGCACCACATGGTCCTAAAATCCATGCCCCCCCCCCCATGACTGGTCTTGTAACCTCCCCAGGTACGTCTTCTAGGATGTTCTTCCTGATGTTTCTTGCTGAGCTTGGTTGCCATGGCCTCTCTGCTCTCTGCCCACAGCCATCCCCACTCCCTCGTGGCTCTACTGTGTTCACAAGGGTCCATTAGCTCTCCAGACACTCTAGGCTTGCTTGGGGACATTGCTAACATCCCAGAGGATGTCCTACCCCTTGTGTTCACATCTTCCCTCACTGTACTCATCAGCACCTCAGAGACATTAAAATCTCAATGAATTCTACTGACCACTGACCTCATCTATTTCCACTCAGTCCCAATCCCCAGAAGCCCCTTCTTTCCCATGAGACTGTGCACCCCTGTATCTCCAGTACCAAACAGGCCCTATCTACCTTTTACCCATTGACATGTTGCCCTCTCCTGTGCTCCACCAGGTCATGCATGTTGACTTATTTTGGATATTTAATGAACCTTTGTCTTTTTTGTCTCCTTTCCTTATCCTACTCCTCTTCTTCTGCATTCCAGGATCTGCACTCCAACTTGTCCTAATACTGTACTCTCTGTATACTCTTTCTTCAATCTCTCTCTCTCCAGTTCTGGGGGCTGAACTCAAGGGTGCTCTACCACTGAGATACATGTCCATTGTGTCCATTGCTTTTATTATTTTGGGATAGGGTCTTGCTAAGGTGCCCAGGCTCGCTTCAAACCTGTAATTCTCCAGTGTCAACTTCCTGGGAATACAGGCACACCCTCGGGGCAGACTCCTTATGTCCTCTTTTCCTTTCTGTCTCATACCCAGGTGATGTCACTGTCCTAAGCACTCCCAATTTCGCACCACAGGTCTTGACCTGAGTGGCAAACTTTACAGCTCTGTTAAGGCTCTCATTGTAAAATAATGTCATTTCAGGGTTAGAGACACTAGGAATAGAAAGACCTCTGTTTTGGGAGGTCACCACATGATGCTCTTGAATTCATGTCTGCAGCCCTCATGATTCTCTTAGCTATACTAATCGTCAATCTGGGCTATCCAACCTCCTGAACCTGCTGCTCTCACTGGCAAGAAAACCTGTCAGAAGATTCTCTGTTTCTTATATGGATGTCGTTCTGCTTCACCCTCCTGTCACTAATGGGGATCAACGTTGACAAGGGATATTTCTCTATAATTTTTTTATTAATTGGCATTGAATTGTGCAAGTATGTCCAAATAATTGACTTGTTTTTGAGCAGATGACTCCAATGGCTTCAGAGGTGAATTACTAGCATCACCTTCTTCTTTAACTTGTTTCTCTTTGAAAAAAGTCTCCCCCCCCTTTTTTTAAATTTTTTAGTTGTTGAATCTTTGTTTTATTCATTTATTATTTATATGTGGTGCTGAGGATTGAACCCAGTGCCTCACACATGCCGGGCAAGTGCTCTACTACTAAGCTACAGCCCCAGCACCAAAAGTCTTCCCCTTTATTTTTATTTTATCTCATTCCTTTTCACCATGAGTAGCTCAAATGATAGTGCCACTCAGGGAAATGAATGGTAGTGATTGACTACATGTTTTAATAAGTTTTTTGTTGCTGTGACCCAAACACCTGGCAAGAGCAACTTAGAGGATGCAAAATTTATTTAGGGCTCATGGTTTCACAGTTCTTAGTCCATAGACAGCTAAATCCATTGCTTGGGGCCCAAGGTCAGGCAGCGGATCATGGGGCCAGGGCCCAGTGAGGGCAAACTGTGTTTTTCCCAGAGACCCAACTCCTCCAGCCTGCCCCACCTGCCTAGTTACCACCCAGTGCATTCCAACTAGCATTGACTGATTAGACTGCAGATATCATAATCGAATTGTTTTACATCTGAATAGTCCTGCATGAGCAGGAGATTCTGAAAGTCATCTTGTATCCAAACCCTAACATTACCTTTTAGGTAGAAAACTCCTCAGGGAAGCAAGAAATACAATGGGACATGCATAGCTCACTGCCAGTCCTTCCCATGACAGACCTCAGTATTCCCTGCTCCATCCAAGTGACACCCTATGTGTCTCCAGGTAACATGGAGGAGTAAGAGCCTATCCAAACTTTGCAGTATCCACCGCCCTGCAGCACATGTCCTGGTCAGAGAGGCCTCTGCACTGAGATCACCATCCTGGCAAAGAGAAAGAACCTGGTGAGTAATGCAATGTCAGTCAAAGAGCAGCATCTGTGAGGGAAGAACCATTTCAAGAGTGTAGGTAAGCGACCACATCAGAAAAGGGGATTTTAGATTAAACCTAGCTGAATGTAAAAGCCACACAGGAAACTGAGAAATTCCTGAAGAGTGGGCTCAGGCAGTAAAAAGAAATGGAGTCCCAGATCCTGAGCCAATCCTTGATGGCTTAGTGTGATCTTCACTGGCAGTGATTGTTGGGGTTTAATCCAAGGGAAAATGAACTGTGATTTTCAAGGTGCATGAGGAGGTGGTTTTAAAGTCAGTCTTGTACTCTGCCTTCATAACATAAATCCTAGTGACATCTTCAGTACTTCTGCAGCCAGACAGGTAATTTCTCCATGCTTGTCGTATGGAGTAGGAAGAGCTCACAGAAATCCTCTAGTACTGTATAGACAGTGGTCTGATGGTGATTGAATGAGCAGAGAGTTTTCTCTCACTCTATGCATGGTGCTGCGATGGAGACAGCAATTACAAGTCCTGAAATCATCAGTGCTCTATGATTATGGCAAGGCTATTTTCCTCTTACTGTGGTAAGCAACAACAACGGAAAAGTGAACATAATCATTGTTTCCAACATGACCTGTCAGAGATTTATCACATTGTTTTCTGGTTGACAATACTTTTTTCATTGTAGCAAATGCACCATCTGTTCTAGGAATCAGATAGTGGAGCCAGCTATGAGTGTGCAGGGCAGATATAGGAAATCTCTTTGCTAGTCTGTTCAAGTTTTCTATGAGACTAAAATTTCTTTAAATAGCAGAGTATGCTAAATATAGACATTCAAATGACCACAGAAATTCTGGTATTTCAATTTTTAAATACACAAGTTTTCATGCCTAACTTTGCCACTTTGCATAGATGCCTCCTATTGGAATATCGTTCCCCAAACTTACTTCCTGGAAAGTTAGATTTCACATAGATATTAATGAACTCATATGTAACTTATTCAGTCAGTGAATATTTTGTTTCTACGATACACACTTTTATTCCATGTTGATTCTTTGTGTTCCAAAGCTGAGGACGTGGCCTGTGATTGTGGCACCATTCCTGTGATAAGGGCCATTGAGCTTGTGTTCCTAACACACAACCAAGTAAGTCATGGGGTAGCCGTCCTGAACTGAAGCCAGTCCTGCCTCATTGTATGAAACTCACCATGGGACAGGAGCCTGCAGTGTATCTGCAGTTATTACAAATTCTAAATGTTCCCCCATAATTGATGTTGCATGTAGAATAAATAAATCTGTGCAAACAAATGGAAACATCAGGATAAGAAGTTACAAAATAGGAGTTTAGAAGATATTAGAAATATAGAAAAGTAATAATAAATAATGAGCTAGATTGATAGAAGAACCCTGCTCACTAGATTTAGGGATGCTTGGGGGTTCATATATGAACCATCAGCCAGTTTCAAGACCCCTCTTGACACCTGATCAGAGTATGAATTTGGACAGGGACTTAACATCTGTGTGCCCAAGTTTTCCTGGTCATCATGCAAAGCCATTTCAGCATCTGCTTAAAGTCATAAAGATTCAAGAATCACCATGTGCTGCCATCACAGGAGGGCCTTATGCACGATTCATGCTTTAACTATTCACATAAACCTCATTAAAGCCTGCTAGTGAGCCAGGTGTGGTAATCCCAGTGCCTTGGGAGGTTAAGGTGGGCAGATCAAGAGTTCAAACCCAGCCTCAGCAACTAAGCAAAACTCTGTCTATAAAAGAAATATTTTTAAAAAGGCCTAGGGATGTGGCTCGGTGGTTAGGTGACTTGGGGATCAATTCCTGATGCAAAAAAAAAAAAAAAAACTGCTAGTGAAAATAAAAATCTTAAGTAATTTTTCAGTGGGAACTCTGGGTAGTGGACAATGCTGGGTTTTGGTTGACAGGACACGTGCAGCCCAGGCCTCCTGTTCCCCTGCAGGACCCTCTGGCTGGGACAGCAGGAAACTGGCAGGATGGCAGCCAGTGATGTGGCTGTAGGAATCATCTTCTTGTCACAGACTGTCCTTGGAGCTCTGGGCAGTTCCTCTCTTCTCCTCCATTACCTGGTCCTTGACTTCACTGGGTGCAGGGTAAGACCCACAGACTTGATTCTTAGGCACTTGATTGTGGCCAACGTGTTAACGCTCCTGTGTAAAGGAGTGCCCCAGACGGTGGAAGCTTTTGGAGTGAAAGATTTCCTAAGTGATTTTGGATGCAAGCTGCTTTCCTATCTTTACAGGTTGGGCAGGGGTGTGTCCATGGGTAGCACCTGCCTCCTGAGTTCTTCCAGGCTATGAAAATAAGTCCTGGTGGCTCCAGGTGGGCAGAGCTTAGAGTGAAAGCTTCCAGGTACACTGGCTCCTCCATATGCCTGAGCTGGATCCTGTACCTCCTTGTAAATGCTGTTTTTCTTATGCACATGACTAGGAAAAGGAGCAACAAAAACATTACAATCTTAAAAGACTATGGATCCTGTTCTGGTGTTCGTCATGACACAACCGCAGGCTCACTGTATGCAGCATTGCTAACATTCCCAGATGTCCTGTGTGTGGGGCTCATGCTCTGGTCCAGCAGCTCCATGGTGCTCATCCTGCACAGGCACAAGCAGAGAATGCAGCACCTTCATAAGACCAGCTCCCCCAGGTCCTCCCCTGAGTCCAGAGCCACCAAAACCATCCTCTTCCTGGTGAGCACCTTTGTCTCTTTTTACACACTTTCCTGCATCTTTCGGGTTTATGTGGCTCTGATTTATAATCCTAACTGGATCCTTGTGAATGCAGTTCAAATAGCCTCTGGGTGTTTCCCAACTGTCAGCCCCTTTGTGCTCATGAGCAGGGACTCCTGTGCATCCAGGCTCTCCTTTGCCTGGATAAGGAATAGGAAAACTCCTGATCTATGAGGAACATGTAAACTGTAAGGTTTTGCTCAATGTTTACTTGTATTCATTCTTTACCACAAAATTGTAAGCAATTATGCACAGCCAAATGTCCCGAGAATGGGGATTTATGCATGGATTCTGGATATGTAAAATATGTGCCTATGTACATAAGTGGGTATGCACATGAGCAGGCTCTGCACTGACACCTTGCCTCTTCAGCATCCCCAAGAGTGACCGCTGTGTGACATCTAACAGTACAGATCACTTTCTCCTCCTTTGGACTTTATATAAATGAAATAATTCAGAATAAAGTCTTTCATATTTGACTTTGAAAATTCCATGTGCTTTAAAATTTGTATTCCTACATGTTGGTGACAGAATGCAGCTGCATGAATATCAAATATCAATGTAGGCATTCTTTTCTTGATGCACACATGCTCTTAATATTATTTATTTTCCTCCAAAGTTTCAGGTACTAAAAGCTTTGTCTGCAGTGTGATGCCATTGGGGTGGTGGAACTTATGAGTAGGGGGACTAGGAGAAGGCATTTGTGTCAGGAGGCCAACACCCTGAGAAGGGCTTATGCTGACCTTGTGGTTTATACTAGCTTCCACAAGTGTGTGTATGCTTACAGTGAGTTCAGGTGCTCACACCATTGTGATTCCACCCACTGTGAGGCCCTCACCAGAGCTGAGCAGATGCTGGCAGCAGAATCTCCAGAACTTTGAGCTAAATATATTTGCCTACCAAGTACCCAGCCATAGGCTTTGGGATGTGGCAGCCGAAACAGATTAATACAACACGTAAGTGTCTTTCAGCTGGGAGCATCATGGTCAGCACTGCCGTGTAGGTTCTGCAAGAAGTTTTGATGATACTTGTATGAATTTCTGCTGGGTATACATACATGTGTGGTGCCCTTGTTGGTCATAGGGTTATACCCACTTGGCTCCAGGATGTATTGCCAAAGAAGTTACCAAATGTTTCTATGAATTTCAACAGTCAATGTTCCCATTTTCAATAAATATCATTTGACAAGTCCCAGTTTATAGGTAATAATTTATGTTCTTAACTATAAGAATATATTCTTACATATAAGAATATACATAATATATATAAGAATATATTATATATATAAGAATATATTCTTAACTATAAGAATAACTAATGTTTAACTTAAAGTGTCCTATTATAAAACCTCTGAGATATTCTCCTTCATGTTCTTCAAAGACATCAATTGGTACCTTGAAAATTTACATCAGAAAACCATCAGGATCAGCTTTTTATATGTGTTGGCAGTGATTTGAGTCTTTTTGGCAAAGCAAACAATAAATTTCAATGGGTCTGAAAGTGTGCATTAGATTTTGTTTTATCACCTGTCATTGCCTCACCCAGGTTAACATCATTCCCCTCTGAGCTGTTATTCCCCACCTGTCAGGTGTCCCACTCATTCTCTCTCTCCTTGACTCACTGGGTCTCATCAATGTCTTGGCATCAATCAATGCCAGGTGTGGTGTCAAGACTCTTTGGTGGGAGAGGATCCTGAGAAGACTGTGGAGTAGACAATGTGCACATTACTTGAATAGCCTGTGGTACCTTATAAACATGTACAATTTTTAAGTACCAGGTAAAAATAAATACATTTAAAACATTTCTTTCTCACAGTTTCAATGGTATATGCAAACCACATTTTTACTGTGCATGGACCCATGGGGAGATATTTAGTCTGTGAATATTGCTGCAGTGGTGTGGCAGTGCAGATGTCTTTAGGGAACACTCTTGTCATGCCTGTGGCTATGTACACAGAAAGAGGTTTGCCGGGTCTCATGGTAGTTCTATTTTTAATTTTTGGAGGAAACTCCAA
Organism: Geosciurus inauris; assembly: GCA_004024805.1. Lineage (NCBI taxonomy): Eukaryota > Metazoa > Chordata > Mammalia > Rodentia > Sciuridae > Geosciurus > Geosciurus inauris. The sequence continues at coordinate 21,199 of PVHX01016178.1, forward strand.
ATGGTTTCCTTAATGACCATACCAATTTACATACCTGAATGTGTATAAAGATTTTTTTCTCCAACATTCTCCCCACAAGTGATAGTATTTGGCCTTTCATGACTATCCTGGTAGGTTTGAGGACACATCCCATTACCATTTTGGATTTGCATTATGAGATGATTCATAGTGTTGAGCATTTTTTCATACATAGCTGCCTTTGGGAAGATGTCAGTTCAGGTACTTCCCTCGATTTCCATGGGATGTTCCTGTATAAAGCACTGCATCGTAGGAGTCCTTCTACGCTGTGGATATCAGCCTCCTATAGGACACATGTCCTATCAGCAATATGTCCCATTTCTAGGTTGTCTCTCAACTTTTCTGGTTTCCTTTACTGTGCAGGAGATTTTACATTCTATGGAGTCTCACTTGTTCAATTTCCCTTTGGTGTCAAAGGGCTTCCCAGTGTTGTCTTGGAGGAGCTACATGGGTGCCAGAGCTCACCTACTGGGAAAGAGTTTTTTTGTACTGTGGAAGAAAAAAATTCCACCTTATGTTTTAGTATGTGGGTAGGTTATTCAACACTCCATTCATTGAATACACAAAGATTACCCCTTGCATATTTTGCCATCTGTGTTAAAATATGGACAACCACAGGTGTGTGGTTTGTTTCTGGTGTTCTATATTGTTTACTTGGTGTAGGAGTCTGTATTCATATTAGTGCCACACTGCTTTTATTGTTATACTGTAAAATCTAAACTCACAATGGAGGCACTCGGGCTCAGGCCTGCATGTATCAGCTAACCTGATTTTTGTGCTTCTGTGATTTAATGCTATGCTGCTTCTCACGGACAGGGCCAAACCACAAACTGCCAGATGCCCTGGCCAGTAACCTAAAGTTCCAGGAACTAAAAAAGGGACATAGGAAGCACCATCATGTTTGAACTGTAAATAACTATAGGTTGAATATTTGCCAAATCCTGCTTTCCCAAGTCATGCAACTGGCCCTCCCTACAATAACCTCTGAAACCCTCATTTTGGGGTCACTCTTTGAAGAAAAGGAGAGCTGACCCCAATCGATTGGTCTGTGTGCCTATTTCCTCAATAAACTTTGCTGCTTCTGCAGAGTCATCTGGGCTGCATTTCTGGGAGAGAGGTGCGGGTTGGATGCAACATCTGATGCATTGGCCGGGAAGCCCTCTTCCCAGTTGCTCTGCCTGCTCTCCTTCCCAGGAGTGTGGAACGGGGCATTGATCCTCTCTACCAAGGGGAATTAATGCCCCTTGAGGAATAGATCAAATCTGTATTGGTATACTACAAGAGACTTGAAGGGCAAAGCTGGATGCAGCACATTGCCCTGAGTCAGGACTCCATCAGGGACGCTGGTGGACTCCATTTGGTCTGGTTCAGGTTTCAGGTAAGAGCTCACTAAACCATCCTAATAGTGAGTAGCTGCAAAGGCATTATAAGTCCCGAGATCTCTAGCCTAACTGTGGTGTGTTCATTGTTCATTTTATCTCTTGTACCGTCTCCTCGTCTTTTGGAATAATGGGTCAATCTTCATCCTTACCTAGCCCTTTAGATTTGGTCAAATCACACTTCAAGGATTTTTGGCAGAAGGCAGCCAAATCCGGAGACTCTATTTACCCAGGCAAACTAACCACTTTCTGTTCCCTTGAGTGGCCCACTTTCCAGGTTAATTGGCCCCCTGATGGAACTTTTGACCTTGCTACCATCTACTGACTTCAAGCAATCATTTTCTCATTTTACCCTGACTAGATTTCTTACATCATTGCTTGGCATTTCCTTGTTGAAGAGCCACCTCACTGGCTGAAGAATTATCTCCCTTCTCCCTCTTCCATCTTGGTCCTCATTGCAGAGGGTGAACTGTCACACAACTCTCCACTTAAACTACCTCTACCGCCTTCTCTCCCGGAAGAAGATCTTGCCCCCATTCCTCCCCCTTATTTCTACCACCATATGCCTCCACTTTTATCCCTAGACCCTCCTAGCCCTTCACCCCTTACCCCAAACCCTCCTTGCCCTCCAATCCCTGCCCCTGCCCCTCCTAGCCCTCCACTTCCTAATCCAGATTCTTCTCCTTCACCATCTCCCTTTAGCCTCTCCCCCATACTTGGTCTGGCTCCACATATTACCAAGTGCCAGCCCTCATTCTCCCTCTCCATCAGAGTCCCCCCCTTCAGGGCTGAGGTGACTTTGACTCCCACCCCTTTATGATTTATGTTCTGTTCTCCACCAGTGATCTTTATAATTGGAAAAACCAGAACCCTTCTTTTACTGAGAAACCACAGGCTCTCATATCTCTTTTGGAGACTATTTCCTTAACCCACCAGCTCACCTGGGATGATTGCCAACAGCTTTTCCAGGCACTCTTCGCCACTGGGGAACGTGATAAAATTCATCGTGAGGCCCAGAAACTTGTGCCTGGACCCAATGGCCAGCCCACAGATGGTCCCCAGGCAATTGATTGAGTTTTTTCCCTTATTCATCCAGATTGGAACCTTAAAACCACCGAAGGTAGGCAAGCATTAAACCTTTTTTGCCAGGCTCTCCTGGGTGGTCTCCATGTGGCGGCTAGATGGCCCACAAATTTATCCAAGATAGTGAGATTACTCAAAGACCCCTGGAGTCACCAGTGGCTTTCTTTGAGAGTGCATTCATTTTTTGTCTTGTCTCTGTACTGTCTCCTTGTCTTTTGGATCTGTTGTGTGTTTTATTGTTTGTCTTTGTCTGGTTATTATGAGTCAAAGTCAATCCACCTCCAGTTTGTCTTGTACGCCCCTTCAAGGTTTTCTGTCCCATTTTCAGGAATCCTAGGAAAAGGCTGCAAATTACAGCACTTTCTGTGATTCTTTCTCTCTCAGAAAATCTTGTAAAATGGAATGGCCCACATTCAAGGTCAGGTGGCCTTCAGAGGGGACCACCAACTTCCCCATCACCTACAACATCCCCATCACCTACTGGGTCCAAAGGAAAAAAAAATCATTTTTGGGTGGCCCAGCCACCCAGATCAAATACCAACCAAAAAAAAAAAAAAAGGTTAAAAACATTTTCAACTGTGCTCACTTAAGCTTTCATTAAAATGTAAATGGCTGCCAACAGAACTTAAAAAAAAAAAGGCAAGAGTAAAAGCTAAAGGTAAAAAAGCATTTTAGAGATTGCCTTCAGTTAGGAACAGATGGCCAACACAGTGACAATGTCAGTTTCTACAGAGGAAAAATCAAAACTAATTCTATGAATCATCTATAAGTGATCATTTATAGAATTATCATTTCTAAGATATGTGAAAATATCATTTTGTCTAGTAAATTTGGCTTTTGTCTCTCAGTCAGCCCCAGATTTTTACAGAAAACTCCAAAAACTTAAAGAGTGTATAGAGTAACTTCCAACTATTGGAGGTGACCCCAAAGGTTTTGACTGTGGAAGTCCATGTTTTCAAAATGCCAGGCTAAGATTTTTGTGGCTGCTATCCAAGAGATCAGAGAAACTGGTTTAGAACGGGGCCTTGAGGGGGTGATCCCAGGGGACCAATGGAAGTAGATTCCCTTGCTGCCTCCTTGGGAGATTCCCTCAGGGAGAAATAGGGCCCCGTTTGTATTTACTCCCTTAACACTTTTCACCTCTGATGAGTGGGGCCACATCAGGACAGAAACCAGGAAAGCTTTTAAACTTCTATTTTTGAGTTCTTAATTTTGATCTGGTGCTCCTAGGTTAAGATATTTTTCTGATTAAAACTATTTTATCCAACTGTAAAGTTTTTTTTTTTTTTAAACTCTGTTTCATCCATTGGCCAATTTACAAGTGTTAGCTCTCTATCTTATAGGTTTTTTAAAAATTAGCTACAAAGTCTTTGTTTGTTTTGTGTAGGTATACCGGTGTATTGTCAGTCTACATGTGCTGCTATGTCTACATATGTTTGGTACCAAAATTGACATATGTGCTCATAAATTAAAATTTAAAAAATAAGGATCCAAATACCTTTGGTTCATATAACTTAAAAAGTTCAACTTAAATTGGTTAAAGAAATAAAAGTAAAAATGTCTTTAAAAGTTACTAACTCACAAGATTCTCTAGGTGGTCAGTTGTTAATAAAATGTTGATGTTTATAAAATGTCTAAGATCCATTGTTTCTAGGATTTTTCTTGAACACAAAAAAAGTTGCTGTTCAATACACTTGTCTGATATCTTGTTTTTTAAAAAATAAGTAAAGTATATCTCACATGTATGAGATTGATCATAGATGTGTTTGTTAAAGACATCTAAATGATTTATAAAGTTAAAATGCTAACTGTTAAATATAACATCAAGTACTCCTAACTCCTTAAATTCCTTAAGGTAATATGCTTAAACATTATTAGTGTTTTTATGAACTGGTAAAATTAAAAAAGAAATTTAAAATTACTTTGTATCATCACTAAAAACAAGGTTAATACAAACAAAAAGAGGGATAAACAAAAAATTAAAAGGTTCTAAATATTAAAATATACTTAGTAAAAATCATTTCTGGGTAAAAAAGTGTTTATTTGGTGAAGCTGTAACATATCTAAGTAAACAACAAGAGGATCTAAGTGATAAAAAGGTCTATGTGAGTGAAGGACAAGTTTGTTTGTGTGTAACTAAGTTGGTTATATATGTAACACAAATAATTAAAGCTATTCAAGGTTTTTTCCTAAGGTCAAATATTAATGTACTGGTATAAACCAAAGTTTAATCTGTTAAAATGACAAAAATGCCTTAAGACATTAATTTACTCCTAATATTGTGTTTGTTAAGTTTTATTCTCAGAACAACTAGTATTGAAGAAATTAAGGTTTGTTGGGATACTCCCAGCCAGGTAGTGAACTCCCCTTCCGCCAGCGAGTGAGAGGGGCACCCCTGGAGTCTCTGGTGGGGTCGGACTGAGAGAAGAAGGCCGCCTGGCACAAATCACCATGTACCAGGGGGTCTCGTCTAAGCAAGTACCAATTTATTAAAGGGGTTCACAGGCTTATATAGGAAGGAGGGTCCAGTGGTGTCCAGTTTCTAAGCTAATAATGCGGAAGGGGCTGTCCACCTGAAACAGTATAGGGTCACTCGGCTAAAGCAGTACGGGGGCAGAGGTCAGCCAATAAAAGTGCAGAAAGGTGGCTTCTCAGGCAGCGTGGTCAGCACTGAGCTGACTGCTCCACGCCATCTTGTGACACGCCCCCCCAAAGGTTTGTACCACTCTGGTTAAACAGGAACTGTTACTTTACAGTATTGTACTACATTACAGAGTCTAGATTTTTCTTTAAAAGCTAAACTTGATTAATATAAAAACATCAATATGATTGTGGTACTATTACTCTTCATTACATATTAAATGTGTTCATATCTTTCAGGTATACAAGTCTTTAAAGTAAAAGATTTAAAGGAAGATTTTATCAAGCTGGTGTTCTATAAATTAAAGTTATCTGTAATGGTAAATTTAGACTTATAGAAATGACCAATTTTATTGGAGATTTATTTATATTATTTGATGTTTTGTAATGAAACCTAAACCTTATATTACCTTTTACACTGGAATATAAAAATGTAAAGGTATTTTTAAAAGATAATAAGAATCTAATGTGTTTAAAGGTTAATATTGTAGCTGACATTCTTACAGACTCAGTCTGTACGTCAAAATGACTCCAAAGTGGCCAAACATCAGTTCATTTAAAGTTGTATATCTCAAACATGGAATATAATACATAACTCAGATTCAGCCATTTATAGACAGACAGTAAATAAAAAGGTAAAAAATAACTATAAAGTTATAAATATTAAGTTAAAGCCCAGTACTCTATAAGACTGGTAAGACTGACTTGCTGGATGTTTAAGGCCAAGGAGTAAATATTAAGGTTAAAATAAAGGGGCTAAGGAAGCCAATATTTGGCTCTTGTCCTCTGAGTCAGCCTGAACCCTGGGAAAAGGGGAAGAGCTTTGCAACTCTGGGCCACATAACCTCTCAATCATGGAGATTAATGAGACCAATAGAGAACAGAAAGCCAATCAGTGCACATGCTGCAAAAGAGGAGGGTCACTAAAAAGGGGAAACATCCCTGATGCATTCTAGGGAAGCCACTTGGTCAGTGAGACCTTGACCTATCCTAGTATAGATGACAATAGCAGTGCTAAGAGGCTGCTCACTAATTCCCCATGTCTCACAACAACACTCAGCTGACTCTTAACAATAAAAAAAAACAAGGTCCATTTAACCATCTTGATCTTGAACACCTAGCAAAAACAGTTAAAACCAAAACACAACAATTCCTGGGCATTTAAAAAATAAAAACAACAGTTATTTGTAACTTAAGATATACACTTGGGTTAGCCCCCCAAGAATAATTAAGACTGGAGACAACAAAAGAGAGATTTGTGGCAAAAGTGTCTGATAACTATCAAAAAAAAAAAAACCCCAAAACTGTCAGAGTCAAAAGTCGTTAATTAAAGGTCTAAAGATCTGCCTCAATGCTGGCTTTCAAAACTTCATACTGAGCCCACTATGTCCAGAGGGAAAGAGTCAAGTGAGTATTCTGTATTTTAGTCTGGGAGGCAGAATGGGTAAGGAAAGGAAGTCCGGCTAAGTGCTCATGTCTGAAAAAGGGATTCTAGAGTAGAAACAGACCCTGGGAAGAGGGGGACAAGCAGAGGAATATTCCTCATCCCTGAGCTCAGCTAATGAGGGGAGATAAGGGTCTGATATGGTACACCAACCCTTGATGGCATCTCTGAGAATTTAATAAATCCACACTGAGGAGGATTGTTGGTGACTCACTCAGATATGGAGAGATGAGATTCCAGGGCTTAAATAAAATGTATCTGTTGTTCAAATTAGCTTATGTGAATCAAAGGGCAATTTGACAGGATTAATAGTATCATGCTTATCTTGCCTTAATGCTTATAAGAGAGTAGTATGAAACTATCTGATTTACCTAATTCTGTGCTTAAGTTGAAATCATCTGTGCAATGAGAAATTTGTATTTGGAATTGCACTTCTGCATAAATGGTGCAGATAGCAGAGACAGTGGTTGTCATCTGCTGAAAACATCTGTGGTCTTCTGAACCCATATTACCACATACACACACCTGGTTCCTGTGACCTATCTAATACTCATTCTTCTGTGACACACATCCTAGGGGCTTCAGACAACGCCCCCTCCCACCTTCTATTACTCATACAAAACGTATTACCAGAATGCTTTCTTTTCTTTGATAATTACTTCCTATTCCAATATCTCATGCTATTCCCCATGGCCTCTAAGCCCACACAACCAAATGTCCAAGCTTTAATTTTCAGGAATCCCAACTCTCAATTCAAACACCAAGCCAATTACAACCAATCCCATTATCCTCCATTTTGCTTCTGAGTGCTCAGCTCTTTGTATAATTATTTTTTTCATGTACGCAGGTTCCTAAATCAAGACATCTTCTAGAGTTTCACTGGTATCTTTTCACGTTCTCCTTCAGTTACCCCACATAGTTCTAAGAACTGTAGCCTCATAATTGGTTGTGAAATCTAGAAATGTACATTTTTTTACTCAGATTTTCTGATGTTTCTCTTGCTATTCTGGGTTGTTACGACCTCCTTAGCTCTCTCCACTGACTACCTTCCCCACCTCCCTCTTTGCCCTGTGTCTAATTGGTCTCCCTCCAAGGCCCATTGCCTTTCCTCAGACTCACCTACTTTTTCTGACATTCTAGGCCTGTTTGGACAAATACTTAATCCAGGACATCTTACCCCATGTGTATTTACAACTCCCTACCACATGTGTGTATGAATGCCTTAAATCTTCTATGAGTATTAGTAATCAGTGACCTTCAACTTTGTTCCCTCTTACTTCCCATCCTCAGGAGGTGCTACATTCCCTTGTAACTATGTACACCATGTCTCTGTCACATGGAAGACCTATGTCCTTAATATCCTTTAGCTCTCTGCCCCCTTAGGCTAAATCTCAGCCATGCACATTAACTTTTTCTGGATATCCTATAACATTTTGCCATTCCCACCTCTACTGTCCATCCTTTGAGCCCTCTCCTCAGCATCTCAGGACTTGCAACATCAACTTGTCCCCTGTGTTAGTCAGGGTTCTCTAGAGGGACAGGAACACAGGATATGTATGTAGAGATAATTGGAAACAGGGATTTCATAGATTGACTTGTAAAACCAGAAGCTGAAGAGTCCCATAGTGGTCCCAGTAGCTGCACAGTCCAAGAAGCTGGAGTATCTCAAAAGGAAGGATCCAGGATACAGCTCCAATCCAGGACCAAAGGCTTGGTGACTTCTGGAGAGTGATCGATCAGAGTCCACTTTGGAGGAGGGAAGGAGCTGGAGGCTGATGTCCTCAGGCCATCACAGCAGCAATGGAAGCTCCTGCTCATGGAGAATTGCACTTGTGTCTGCTGCTGCTTTCTCCTTCGTCCACTTTTGTTGTTGTTGTTCCATCCAGGTCCCCACCCATTGCTGCTGCAGGCCTGGTGATAATTGCAGGTCAGAGGGGAGGTGAGGTCCCAGAGTCACAGACCCATGTATCAGGAGCTGGATGCCTCCCTGAAGCTCACATCCTGGTCACAGAGGCTCCTGCACTGAGATCACAATCCTGGCAAAGAGAAAGAGCCTGTGCGTATTTCCAATGTCAGTCTGAGAGCAGAGTCTGTGAGGAAAGACCCATTCCCAGAAGCCAGGTAAGTGATCACATCGGAAAAAGGGATTCTGGGTTGAATCCAGTCCAAGCCATAGAGGAAGCGGACTAAGTGGTGGAGTGAAGGAAAAGCAGGTCCCAAAGCTGGCTCGGATCCCTGAGGCCTCCTTGTTTAACTTAATGTGATCTCACTGAAGGTAGTCACTGAATTAAACACTGATTTCAATGTTCATGAGGATTTTGTGCTGAAATGAATCCGCTGCTCAGGCTGCATGACAGGAATCCTCATTTACATCTTCAGGATTTCTAGAGCCGGACCTATAATCTCTTCATGCTTGATGTAAAGACTACAAAGAAATTACAGAGATCCTCTAGTCCTTTGCAGAAAATGTACCTAAACAGTGATTGCTTGAGTAGAATTTTCCTCTAATTCTGGGAATGATGCAATTTATAGGGGCAGAAATTGCACCAATTCTAAAACCATCTGTTTATGGTGAGGCTCTTTCCCTCTTCTACATAGTGAGGAACATGTAGGAAATAGGGAACATAATCATTAACGTTTCCAACTCCACCTGTCAGATAAGAGCGTCTTGTTTTCACCTGTTTAAACATAGTCCCCTGATTGCAGCAAACATGACATCAGGCCTAGGTGTTTGATAGTGGAGGAGGAATAAGTGTGCAGGGAGCAGATAGGAGATCTCTTCACCTTCTGCACAGTTTTTCTGTGATTCTAAATTTGCTCTAAATGAAAAGTTTGTGAAATATATGCATTTGAACAACAGGTGATAATCTGGTATTTGAATTTTTAAAAGCACAAGACCTGCTCCACATCTACAAGATGGCACACTGGACTCCGATTGTAATATTATACACCAATCCTGCTGCTTTGAAGTAGTTGTGCTTAAGTCAGGTATTAATTAACACTTGAGTATATCACCTGAAATTAACAACGTTTCTCCACCTTGTGCTCTTTTAGCACATGTTGGTGCTTTGTCTCAAAGCTTAGAAAATGGAATGTGATTGTTACCAATTCTTCTGAGGATGCACTTCTGAGGGTCCTGCTGGAGTATAGCTCCTTCAGAACTTCTTCGTTAATAAAAATTCTCAATATTCCCTTGTAATTGACATTGGCCTGGAGAATAAGTCTTTCCAAGCAAATCAAAACATGTTAAAATGAAAACTTAAACCACCACCAGTTTAGAATATGATAAGCAAGTAGGAAAAGAAAACTTTACATAGAACTGGATTCTTTGAAGAAGGCTGCTCACAAGCCGTAGGGAAGCTTGGTGGTTGTACTGTCTTTGACAGCACTCGGTACCAAGAGCCTGCTCGAGCCCAAACAGGAGTATGAATGTAGACAGACACTGGACCCCTGCATCTCTAAGCTCTTTGTCATTATGCAAAGCCATCTCAGCACCTGCCTCATGTTGTGAATATCCAAGTGTGGCCTTCCTAGCAAGGATTTATGCACACTTCGTTATTTTAAAAATTGACACAAACCTTATTAAAATCAGCTAGTAATGGAAAAGTATGAAGAAAATGTTCTGAGTGGGAACACTGGAGAGTGGGCAATGCTGGGTTTTGGTTGACAGGACACATGCAGCCCAGGCCTCCTGCTCCCCTGCAGGACCCTCTGGCTGGGACAGCAGGGAACTGGCAGGATGGCAGCCAGTGATGTGGCTGTAGGAATCATCTTCCTGTCACAGACTGTGGTGGGAGCTCTGGGCAATTCCTCTCTTCTCCTCCATTACCTGGTCCTTGACTTCACTGGGTGCAGGGTAAGACCCACAGACTTGATTCTTAGGCACTTGATTGTGGCCAATTTGTTAACTCTCCTGTGTAAAGGAGTGCCCCAGACGGTGGCGGCTTTTGGAGTGAAAGATTTCCTGAGTGATTTTGGATGCAAGCTGCTTTTCTATCTTCACAGGTTGGGCAGGGGTGTGTCCATTGGTAGCACCTGCCTCTTGAATGTCTTCCACGCTATGAAGATCAGTCCTAGTGGCTCCAGGTGGGCAGAGCTTAGAGTGAAAGCTTCCAGGTACATAGGCTCCTCCATATACCTGAGCTGGATCCTGTACCTCCTTGTAAATGTTGTTTTTCTTATGTACATGACTAGGAAAAGGAGCAACAAAAACATTACAATCTTAAAAGACTATGGATCCTGTTCTAGTGTTCGTCATCACATAACCACAAGCTCACTGTATGCAGCATTGCTAACATTCCCAGATGTCCTGTGTGTGGGGCTCATGCTCTGGGCCAGCAGCTCCATGATGCTCATCCTGCACAGGCACAGGCAGAGAATGCAGCACCTTCATAAGACCAGCTCCCCCAGGTCCTCCCCTGAGTCCAGAGCCACCAAAACCATCCTCCTCCTGGTGAGTGCCTTTGTCTCCTCTTTCCTGCATCTTGCAGGTTTGTTTGACTCTTACTTATCATCCCAGCTGGCTCCTGGTGAACACAGCTGCCATCATCACTGGGAGTTTCCCAGCTGTCAGCCCCTTTGTGCTCATGAGCAGGGACTCCATTGCGTCCAGGCTCTCCTTTGCCTAGATAAGGAATAGGAAAATCTCTGATGTTATGATGAACATGTGCATTTTAAGGTTATGCACAATGCTTAATTGTTTAGTCATTCATGCCCACAAAATTATAAGCACAGTTATATAGACATATCATATGGGAATAGTGATGTATATGCATGTGCATATATATTAGAAATGTCTATATGTATGAATGCATGTGTGTTTGTGAACATGAGCATGTGTGCGTGCATTTATCTGTCAAGTAAAAACTCAGGAAAGCATATGTAACGAGCATATGTAATGAATGTAAATCTATATGGTCAGATAATACTGTGCTAAAACCCAAGATGAAAGAAAGGACAAAACTCAGGAGGGAAACAAGCTGTAGAGTCTCTAAGTAAATTGCAGAGGTTTGTGGAAGGTAAATCTCAAAAAGTTTGTGTGTGTGCTTATATTGGCTGTAATCAGCACAGAGTTATTTAAATTTTAAAATACTGATATGAAACATAGTCTGAAACATCGATATGCTCTTATGAATTAAGATAATTTTCTTTTATCTGTAAATTTTATTACTTATGAAAATTAAGTCTTAAAGGAATTAGGGTTTGTACCTATTTTAAATTTTGTACCTATCTCAAATGATTACTTCATAACTGTTTTAGGTTGTAACAATATAGTTGACACACTAAATATATGTGACTAGATATATGTATACATCTGAGAACTATATCTGTCTGATCCTTGTCTAAGTGTTATGCAAATATTTATAAAAGTTCATGTAGGTTTATCATCAAAGTAAGCAATAAGTGCGCTCTTTTATGCATTTTATCTGACATAGAAGGGCCACACTGCCATTCAAGACCTGGCTTATATCTGTTTGCTTTGACTATGTCTATTTCTGCTCACTATTCTGTTTTCCAAATGTATCAGATTTAAGGCTATCCTTTGATTTTTGCTAGTATTGCTAGCCCACACAGACCTGTGATTGTTGCTTCTGGTTCTGTGATCAGACAAGTCCAGCCTGCTAGAGTAGATGATTCTAAGATTTCCAGGCAGTTATGTTGCATTGTTCCATCATCATCTAAAGGCCACAGCATTGCTGGATTTAAGGTGACACAATTTTAAAGTTAACATTGGGCTTGTCTAGTAGCGTGACCTGGTATCTCCCCATTCTCCCAGCTGTTAGCCACTGGCTACCCTGATGTTCTAGTAGGACCAAGACTTGGTGAAAGAAAAACACAGTGATGGGTTGTCCTTTTCAGCATCTCTAGTAAATCACAATCGGCAGCTACTGCCTACAGGCAAGGGTGGCCATTCTTTCGCCATGTGGTCAAATTGTTTTGACAAATAGGCCACTGGCAGTGGTATGTCTCCCAGTCTGTAAGAGAACTCCAAGAGCTGTACCTTATTTCTCATGCACATATAATCTGAATTTCTTTTGTAAGTCAGGTAGGCCCAGGGCAAGGCCTGAAATGAGGCTATGTTTTAACTTCTCAAAACCAGCTTGGTATTCTGGCAATCCTATTTCTGTCCCTTTCAATGCCCCATACAAGGGTTTTGCTATTAGTCCAAAATTAGGGATCCAGATACAGTAGAATCCTGCCATTCCTGTGAAATTGCCTCTGAGTCCTAGGTTCTCTTAAGTTTCAAGATAGCTTGTTTTCTATCTGACATCAGACTTTGGGTTCCTTGGCTAATTTGGATTCCTAGATAAGTGACTTGTTGTTTGCAAATCTGAGCCTTTTTTGTGGACACCTTATATCCACGAGGGTCGATGGTTCAGTACAGTAATAGTATTTGAAAGACGGTATTCATAGTCCAGACTAGCTATATGCAGTCATCTACATATTGCAAAAGGATTCCTTGATCTAGCTGTAACTCTCACAAGTCTTCTGCTAGACTCTCATTAAACAGTGTAGAAGAGTTTTTAAACCCCAAGGTAGGATAGTCCAGCAATACTGTGTAGTTATTTTGGTATTTGGATCCTGTCATTCAAAAGCAAACAGTAATTGGGACTTCCTTTCCAGGGGAATGCAAAAGAATATATCATTTAAATCTAGAGTTACCTGGCATCATAGCCAATAAGGTGTAAGAATTAGGTACTGTGGGATGAATATATTGAACAATATTAATTGTAGCTCTCAAGTGTTGCACAAATCAGTATTAATCAGTGTGAGGTTTTTTAACAGGCATAATGGGTGGATTGTCAAGGCCAAATCAATCCATATTTTAATAATTTGTCTAGAAAAGGAATGATCGTCACCATCTACCTCAAAAGGTAACTATGTTGTATATCACAGATCAATGAACATTAGTCTTACTCTTGAAAACCAAAGGGAGGGCAAGCATCACAGAAGAGTTTAATCAAAAGACCAGAATAGGGTGAGCTTATGCATGATTCACATTTAGCCACTGAAATTGTATCTAGTTACTATTTGTTTAGAATGTACATCTTAACCATTAAACTGAGATCACTTTTTCTTTTCTTTTCTTTTTTTTTTTAAAGGGACTAGCTAATTATCTCCAGCTCTTTTTTTTTTAAATGTTTATTTTTTAGTTGTAGGTGACAGAATATCTTTATTTTATTTTTATGTGGTGCTGAGGATCGAACCCAGTGCCTCATGCGTGCTAGGTGAGCACACTACCACTGCACCATAATCCCAGCCCCAGATCACTTTTTCTAAACCTGGAATCATCTCTTCTACAGATGTTAGCATGTCCCACTTTATACGCACTAACAATACATCATTAGGCTGAAAGGTTGATTGGCAACTCAAACATTTTTTCATGTTATACAGATTCAAATAAACAATTTTGGGAATAAGTGCTCACAATTTGCATGTAAGTTAGTGTCTCTGACGTGTCTCCCCCCCAGGACATTTTTGTAGCAGTAAGAATTATACCATGCAGTGCAAGAGTATGAGCACTAAAACTTACCTTGCTGTTTGTGAATACAAACCATATGATCATATCTCTACATGTTTTTGTATCTGCAGAAATAAAATCCATGCTTGCATTTGCTTTGATTTACATGTGGAATTCCAGTAACATCTGATTGTGTTTTGATGAATGAAAACCAATATAATTTTGAAAAGAAAATGGAAGGGGTTGCCAAACTATATCTGAACAAATTATGATACTTATAATCTGGAACTTCCATCTGATATGCCACCTAAAACAAAGCATGCACAGAAAAAATCCAAAGTAAAGATAAATATGAAGAAAATGTTAAGTAAGAAAACATTAGATATAAAAGGAATAGCATTTTTTTAATCATTCAGTCAAAACTTCCAAAGAAATATAGAACAAATGGACAAAGAAAACAAGAGGGTATAAAGCAAAGAAGAATTCAGAACATATATGTAGAATGAAATAACAGAATATAAGAGCTCCTTTTAAAAAATTTAAAAAATTTTAAAAATTAATTCATGAAAATATATACATGCATATACATATATATTCTGCAAAATAATGAAATATACTCAGATTTGAAATAATAAAAAAATAGGAATTCAAAGCATTGTCCCCCCCCCCTTTTTTAATAAGAGAGATTGGACCCAGGGGTGCTCTACCACTAATCTACATTCTCAGCCCTTTTTATTTTGAGACAGGGTCTAAGTTGCCCAGGCTAGCCTCAAACTTGCAATTTGCCTGCCTCAGCCTCCTGAGTTGCTGGGATTATACATATGCACCAACAGGTCTGGCTTACTTCCCCAGATTTTTGAAACATAAGAAAAAATATATAGGAGCCAGTTTTGCTGAACATAAATAAGAATCGATGATGGTCAGGCAATCAGGGTAATGTGCCCATAAAGTTCTTTATCCAATGTAAAGACCATGAAGCTCACCTGTGGGAACATAAACACCAACTCCTTTGTCCCAGAAAGCCAGAAAAATGGAAGGTGGGGGTGAACCCATATGTGAGTTACAGGAAGGGTTAAAACTCAAAGGCTCAAGGACACAGCCCATGACTTTGGTAGTTTTCCAATGCCTGTTTAACATAGGTTTTGATAAATGCTCATACCAAAGCCACATAAGCCCCTAGGCCTGCACACCAAATCAGATGTTTCTGCTATAAGCTCCCCTCCCACATTGTGGGAATCCTATCTCTTCTCACTGAAGTAAATCCTGCTCTGTTTATTGTTTGAAGATTTTATTCTTTAAATTTGTGAGACAAGAACCCAGGAAGAAATTTGTGAAGCAGAGAATCTAGTTTCATCTCAAAACTCCAACTACAAAATGAGGGGATTAAGCTGGGCATGGTGGTGCACCCCTGTAATCCCAGAGGCTGGAGCAGGAGGATTACAAATTCAAGGACAGCCTTGACAATTTAGTGAGGCTCTAAGCAATTTAACAAGACCTTGTCTCAAAATAGAATATAAAAAGGGCTGAGGATGTGGCTCAGTGGTAAAGTACCCCAGGGTTCAGTCCCAGTACTGAAAAAAAAAAAAAATGAGGGAGTTGTCTGTTTTGATGTTGGCAGGAGGAGGTTCATTTGATGAGTGGGAGATCTTTCCAGATCTAGACAATGCACCATCCTGGATATTGGAGACATACTATTTAGGGCTCAGAATCAATACACACCTTCCTGTGACAGCCAGACACAGGGAGGACCTCAGCATGTGGCGAGATGGTCCCTGGCTGCCCACTGCACCAGGGAGACCCAGGCACAGTAAACTCCTGCAGGAAGGCCCTCAGGAGACTTCTCTGACTCCTTTCTTTGGGCCTGGTTTCCCTGTTGGTGAACCCACACACAGGCTGCAGTAGTGGGGAGCTGGGCAGCACTGGGCTCCCCTGCAGGGCACAGCCTGGCCCTGATCAAACTGAACCACAGCACAACCCCCCTCACCTCTCCTGGGATCTCAGGCTGATCTCGGCCTTCAGGATGGAGGACACAGATTAGAATTACTTGGGTTGCATTAGAAGAATTTCGGGCTTGGCTCCCACCCTGACCGTGAAAATGGGACTCTCTGGTAAAAGGACGTAAGAGAGAGATTTTCAAATTGTCTCAGCACTCCTATGGGAATCCAGTGTTGAGCACAAGGGGGCAAGTCCACTTCACCTCCCATTTTCTGCCTCTATTCTCTTTGAAGCCTCGTCCCCAATCCAAAAGGTGGACAGCAAAGGAACAGAAAGAAACAGCTGGCTGCATGGACGAAGGGCAGGGCAGGGTGTGGCTGGAGTGTAACAGGAGCTGGGAGGTCACAGGAGTCTCCATGGAGCAGGTGATGTCAGAACAAAGACCTGAGGTGTTGGCCTCCTGCAGCCCAGGGCCACAGAAGACCAGGCAGAGGGACAGGACCCAGCGAAGGCCATGAGGCTGGAGCAACCTTGTTCCAGGAAAAGCAAAGAGGCCTGTGTGGCACAAGTGAGTGAGCAGAGGACACAGCAGGCGGTGGGGCAGAGGCCCTGGGAAGCAGAGCAGGGCCCACCTCTTCCCACTTTTTCTCCCATACCTTAAAAGAATTTTGGACACCACGTGTTTCCTTACTCATTTTAAATAAACATACAATTTTTCATCACATAAAATAAGACACTTACAAATAACTTAACCTCATTTATATATTAAATACACAAGATGCAGAGGGTTGCCCGGGAATGCATGCAGGTTAGCTCAGGAAGTCACTTTTGGATATATGAGAATGTGGACACCTAAGCAGAGATGTCCAGGAACCCAATGGACACAGGGCCCTGAAGTGCAGGGAGAAGCCGAGAGGAGAGGGGAAATGGAAACACACACATGTTCTCAACGTCATGAGATGAGCCGATCAGCAGAGAGAGTGGATACAGGCAGGATGAGAAGAGGTTCAAGGACTCTGCCATGGGACACCCCATATGCAGAGGCCGTGGCCAGGAAGGCGGCATATTGATTCTGAACATTGAGGGCTGACTTCTAAAGATTCATGTTACCTGAGGAAGAATCCCTGAGAGGAGGAAGGAAAAAAAGGAGTCAGTGTTCAGGAGACGCTAGCAGAGGAAACTGAGGTAAGAAGAAAATTAAAACTAGTAGACAGCTATCGCCAGGAAAAGAAAGACGGGAAATTACCAGATTAAGAAATGGGGGGGGGGGCGGTCACTGGTGACTCTGAAAAAGAAAGTGTTAGTGAAATGGTAAATGTGAGTCTGACACAGTGCTTCAGTGTGTAATGTGAATGACTGTAATCCCAGTGACTCGGGAGGCTGAGGCCAGAGGATCACAAGTTCAAGGCCAACCTCAGCAAATTAGTGAGTCCCTGTCTCAAAATAAAATAGAAAGGCTAAGGATGTAGTTCAGTGGCAGGATGCCTCCCCAGCATGTGTGTGACACACTGGTAGAAAGAAAGGAAAGAAGGAAAGAGAAAAGATGTGTGAAAGCTTGATTGGAAAGGGTCCAAGTGAAAACTGGAGGCAAAAATTGGAGAGAGAGTATAAGCAAGTTTTTTTTTTACCTCTTAAATGAAACAGAAAAGGAATACTTACTACAAGGAGAAATATAATTAATACTCCATAAAAATACCCTCATAATGCTAGGAAACCATGTGAACCCCATTAACTCACGAATTCATAAAGGTACTAACAACTCATAATGGTTTTGCTTCCAACACAGGTACCATCGACATCTACTAATACAAGAGAAAGGAGGAACATGCCCAGTAAGGCCCTGACATCACCTAAGGAAACACTCCAAATTGTCCTTTCTATCTGCCAAAATGTGTCTGAACCTTGAATTCCATGCACAGATACCTCAAAAGAACAATGGTAACCCCTAAAATGATCTCTGAGATTTTCCCCTTAATGTTTCTACAGGTTTCATGATGATTCTCGCACTCCCAAGGTTCCTACAAAAGCTACCACATGGAGTAGGAATTCAGGTTACTGTCCCTCCTCCTGCCACCCAAATTCCTTATGGGCTCAGCTTAGGTCTTGGTTCTAATGACACTGCAGGATGACTTTTCTCTCTGCCAGATCTACCATTTCATTCCTCAGGTGTGACCCTGAGTTTCCTGATAAACCTGCTGTATGCACGTCTCAGTCCCAGCATAAGTGACCTGGAGAACCTGAGCTAAGAAACTCTGGCATTCCAAAACAATCCATGCAACCCACACCCACCCACAAACCCACTTCCAGGTGAAGAACAAGTTCCAATTAAAACCAGTGAGTGTGGGCCAACGCAGCCTAGAGCTGCCTTTATGTCTCTGGCATGTCATTATAATAGTAAAATCTGCCCCCCATGGGTTTTGCTTAGGGGACCCACAGGTGAGACTGTGCATCATAAGAACTTAAAAATCTGATGCAATCTTACTGTCAGTCAAAAGTTGAGAGGTGGTACCTGGATGAGACTCTCTAGAAACTTCTCTAAGACTGATAAAACTGGAAAACAAAGGGGCCATTATTTAAAATGTTATTTAAATAACATTCATTTTTCTCCTTACTTCCTTTTTTCTTCCCAAGTCAGGCCACAGAAATTAAAACCCCACTCCCCAAAGCCAGCCATAAAACCTAGTAATATACTCTAATCCCCGCCCCCCCCCACACACAACCTTTTTGTGTAGAGCTGGCCATAGAGAAATTTTCTAACCTACCTGGTCTGATAATGAAGCATAAGACCCTCATTCCAGAAAGGTTCCTGCTTTGTATCTGGGAGGAAGGAATGTCACATAGAGGGACCAAGAATCCCAACTGACAGGCCTTTTGGGGTTTCCCTCTCAGTCTATTACCATTAGATCACAGCCTTTGTCCAGTCACATTTCCACACAACTACCTACTATTCATTGAGTCTAAGTATAAAAATACTTTTATATTTTTATAGTTTTCTCTGAGTCTTTGGGTCTTAATTTTCAAAGGCTCCTTGTCAAGGTAAAACTGATTAAACAATGTTGCGCTTTTCTCTTGCTGACCTGTGTTTTGTTAATAGGAGTGCTAGCTGTGACTCTTAGGTGGGTCAGGTATCATAGTCCTGTCCCACCACCGCCACAGCCCACATCCTTGACCTCATTATGCCTTCTATCCATAACCCAAGCTAACTTTCATTAGTTTCCCTTACATGTCAACCCCAGGCTACAAAAGAGGCCCTAGAACGGCATAGTGCTGGTTGGAAAAAGAAAACAGAACGAAAATGGAAGAGATTGATCTACTTTTTCAAAGAAAAAAAGGAAGATCTCTTGTTACTCCAGGTATTTTTTTAGCAATCTTGCTTTGGAGATATAGGAGCCCTAGTTACATGTGATGAAATTAGGAGCAAAGGAATCTTATAAGAAAGTGAAAAGAATGGTCCCCTAAGAGTGGATTCCTGCAAGATTAGACTCTGAGTGTCTGAGGAATTAGTGGGAGAAACAGAAAATCCATTGGTCCATTTTCAGGATAGAGTATTTGGCCTTAATTAGATCCAATTATAGCCATTTTAGTTAGAGCCCTTCCCATTGCCCACCCCAATTTTAAAATTAGCTAATCGCTTAGACTGTAACTCTAGCTCCTCCAGTCAGGGCAGAGGGACTGCCTCCCCCTGTGTGCTTGCTCGTTAGATTCCCGCTGGGGCCATACACTTCTGCAGAACCATTTCTTTGCCTTGCGGACCCACTTCAGAGCACGTGTTTGATGTCTTGCAGCACATCCATATTTCTACTATCAGAACACAACATCTTGCAGTACATGCTTATAATGGGAAGACTCACCTATGCATCGTGATTTACAGGTACACGTGACCTCGTATGAAGTATCTCCTGAGAGAATCCCTTTGCACCTGTGACTGTGCTGGTCAGGAGCCAGCTCAAAGGAAGAGTCCATGACTCAGAAGGTTTCACAGATAATGCACCCATGTCAGCACCTGAAGTTCTAACCACTGCATCTCACGCCACCTGCTGACTGGAAAGACACATCACAAGCTGCCATTGTTCAGTTTTGGTGGATCTGCAGACCACACCTGGGAGAACTGTCCCAGGTTCTGATTCCTTCCCACACAGTCTGCTTTCTGAGAGGCTCAGGCCCGGAAGTTGGCATCCTTGGAGACCAGGAATCTGGAGCACATGGAAAGGGCAGGTAAAAAGGCTGCCCCAGGACAGCCCAGGACTGAACGGGAAGGATTTTACAGTTCCAGGTTTAGCCTTTGTCATTCTCTTGTCCTCTGACTCACACCGAAGGACAAAGAATGAAAGACTGTCGCCCAAGTCTCAGTGTCCTCTCTTTAAGCAAAGGGAAGATTTTAATTATTCATGAATGCACCATTTTTCTCCATCAACTAATGAAAGTCTGTATTTTTTATTATTCCCTTCACATGTGTATGCGTGATTTATATGTATTATTTTTATTCCTTAGGGAATTCAAAGAAAGCTGATCTGCATGTGGGCCCCAGTTGATTTTTGCGTCAATGATCCTCCACTGTGAACCACCATGAGCTTGATGCTCCATGAGATAGGATTCTTTGCCCTGAGACCACAGTGTCTTCTTTCCCCCGTGATTAGAGGCTTTCCAGAAGCTCAGCATTGCTGTGCATATCAACTTCTTCACAAATACAGCCTATACACCCCTGGCACAGGAAGGTGACCTATAAATGGACAGGGTTGGATGCTTCCCTTGCAGGGACCTTTTAGCCCCTTATTAATCTCCTCCAGGATCACTGAAACAGGCTAGAATTTTTCATGGAGCCATCCACAACACACATATATATTGAAAGTTTAGGACAAAAGCTGTGTTCTTCACTCTGATCCCTGTCCTGCCCAACCTTATTCTCTAGAAGAATGATATTCACATTTCCTGAGAGCCTGGTCTCAGATATCTCTTACATGATGTTAGTGATTAGTATGAAGTGGAATAGGAAGGTAGCTGTTGCTGGTTGCAGGGTTTCTAGTGCTCTCTTAAATGTCTCTGATTTCCTCAAATACTGGTTAAAAATCGATTCTTCTCTAGGTCATACAAAAACAGAAGCTCCAACCCACATCACAGATAAAAATAGAATTTATGCCATGTGGAATCCAGCTTGAGTTCAACTATGGGTGCTATATGTCCTCAGAGCAAAGCAACAGTTCTCTGATATTTGAAGTACACTTGCCGGCACTGTTGCCTGCAGCTTCCGATGAGGGGACATTCCAGACAAGAGTTCCGTGCCAGCATCACAGACAGATGAAACGGCGTGGAGAGTTCTTTAGAGTGGAGGAAGAGATAAAAAGGAGGTACACTTTGTCCCACCTCCTGCCATCCAGCCTGGGTTGCCAGGCCTCACATCCAAGGCCCTTCACTCTTTTCTGGGCCTTCATTTGTTCCACGTCCATCCTCTCATGTCAAATGCAGTCCTTGGCCGAACTCCATTTATTCCACATGTAACCCAGGTATCAGACAGTCCTAGCATCCCTGTTGGAGAGTTAGACTTTAACTCTGCCAGTCTCAGCCCTGAAAATCCAGAATTATCCTGCAAATTTCTTGTTAAATTCCCAAGGATTCATAGTCTTGGATCTACCATGTCCTCTGTTCAAGCTTCCCTGTATGATATACCTTTACTTTAACTCAGCCCTTTCTTGTAGTGTACCCCAAATAAATCACTTTCACAGATGCCTTAGTGAGACCTGTGGCCTTTAAGGATACCATATGGCTGACACGTGGGGACAGAGATCCATCTAGCCCCATGGGAAACAAGCCAACAACCTTACAGTAAGTACTTTTCTCCAGAGTCCCTCCTGGGCTGCTCTGCCAGTTAGGGAATCACCGTTCTTTGCTCTCTACCTGTGCAATCCCTCACCCTGCTCCATCTTCTCTCCCCTGCCCCATCTCACCCACAACATTCTGAATTCTCCCTTATTTGTAGATAAATTCTGCTCTCCCAAGTCTATTCCCTAGTCTGTATGCTTGAACCCATCCTGATTTGGAGAAGGGTGAGTCCTCTCCTTAATGCAATCCAAACTATTTTATTTTTTTGTACTGAGGATGAACCCAGGGGTGCTTTACCACCTAGCCACATCCTCAGTCCTTTTCACTTTTGGTTTGCGCAGGGTCTCACTATAATGCTGAGGCTGGCCTTGAATTTGTGATCCTCCTACCTCAGCTCCCGAGTCACTGGGATGCTGTACCACCATGCCCTACTACAATTCAAACCTCCCCCCCTTTTTTTTGTGGTGCTGGGGGTTGAATCCAGGGCCTTGTGCATGCGAGGCAAGCACTCAACCAACTGAGCTATATCCCAGCCCTTACAGTTCAAACTTTTAAAAGAGCAATTAGATATATACAGCGATACAGTATGAGTTTGCTGTTTTCTTTGTTTACCACTTGGTTGAGGTGTGTTTGACATATAAAAAGTCATAGGTGTCAATGTATATAACTGGAAGTGTTTGGAGAATAGTATACATCCATAAAACTATTATCACAATGTCACAAACACACTCAGCACCTTCAAAAGTTTCCTCCCACTCTCTTCATTTTCTTAAGTTTTGTTATTATTTTTTTAAATATTTTTTTAGTTGTTGATGGATCTTTATTTTATTCATTTATTATTTATATGTGGTGCTGGGATCGAACCCAGTGCCTCACGCATGCTAGGCAAACGCTCTACCACTGAGCCACAGCCCCAGCCCTTAAGTTTTGTCATTTTTTTCTTTTTTGGTAAAAGCATCTATACCATCTACCTTGCTAGCAAATTCTAAGTGTATAATGCAATATTGTTAATCAATGCCCTATAGGTATAGTACCTCTCCAAAACTTATCATGCATAACTGAAAATGTTGTACCCTTTGACAAACACCTCCCCTTTTTCCCCTCCCTCCAGACCCTGGCAACCACCACCATTCTCCTTTCTGCTTTTGTGAGTGCAACTATTTTAGGTTCCACATATAAGCTAAATCATATAGTATTCATCTTTCTGTGTGTGACATTTCAAT